>JAWNNU010000671.1:0-37418 GCA_035044585.1 Scaptomyza polygonia
ATCAGACAATCTTTTAGGCAGCTTACATCCTGCCGTATCCACACCCCATTGAAATAAGGTCTCTTTTTATCGGTTTTACTAATTGTATCGAATATACCGTTTGCGTCCGACGTTTCTACTTGTTCTCATTGATGCAATCCATTTTAGGGCCGGTTTTTCCAGTTAGTTAATCTCGGCATAACATTACTAATCTTGTTAAATCAGTTTGCTTTTCTCAATGCAAAGTTTACCTTATTTGTTCAGGTACTATCGCATTAATAGTGCTGCCAACTTTACGAGGAAATCAGCTGTTTGGTATGGTATTATTTTTGTTTTGTGATTGCCAAATTCGTACAAAATGCTTAAAACATTAAATTTATTGAGCCCGGTTAAAAAATATAAACGGCAACGTGGGAAAAAAGTTTCGGTTGCTGAGGAGCATGTAATTGATGTTCTTGTGGAGTCAAATCAAAATATTTTGGATAATAATAATGTAAATACAATGCAAGGGTCGGCTTGAGTTAGCTGGTTGACTAACGAGGGTTTTAGCGATGTTAAAATCGACCTTTTAACGGAGCATAAATGTTAGCCGGCACTCAGTTCTCAGTTAAATTTATCGCTCGCTAAGCCCTAAACGAACATTGAGAAACTCAATTTTGACTAAACTTGGGATAGTCAAGGCCCACTTACCCGAACTTGAACTGAATTGAATTAGAATTTAGAAACCAGCTGATCACTTCAACTAAACGTAAAACACTGCTGGTTACCCAAAACTCGAACTGCATTGAACTAAATTGGAAACCTGCAGAAAACAGAATTTTTAGTTCCAGTTCATATATCAGTTCAAGTTACGATCCAATTACATTAAACAGCTGATTTAAAATGGACGAGCTTAAACGTATTTGGTTGGTGCAAATGATTTTTGATTCTATAAAGCTAGCAAACAATTTAAGGATCCGGCAAAGACAAGCTAACGAACTGCCCAACAACGTTAGCAACAGTTTAAACAGTGGTTTGGACTTTCTATTGTGCAGGTAAAATTGAGAATCATCTAAATTCTTGATTTTGCTGAAGGTTTTTCTGTAATAATCAGCGACATTCCAATCCGTATTCATTGGCCGAACTGCCCAACGCCGCTTTCGCATTTCCCGCATTTCCATGCTTATTAAACCGTTTTTTACTTAGTACATGTAATATATATTAACCATATCATCCATACTCAATTATTTGATTATTTTCTTTTGAAAACAGAAATTCGTGCGCAATTGTGATAATCTCAAAACAACGACAAACAGCTGTTCGATAATTCAATGTTCTTGGTATTCGGTTCATTTTCATGCTCATGTTCATATTTAGGTTCAAGTCTAGTTCACGTTTGGGTAATCGATTGGTTTTCATACACCAATTCACGGTCACGTTCAATTCAAATTAAGTTTAAGTCAAGTTCGAGTTACTGGGCCTTGAGGCTGCTTCAATTATTTAGAATCACGGACAAAATGGCAAACGTTTATATTTTGCTATGCACGAGCACACACACTCACACACGGAGAATATATCGCACCAATCCACCAAAAAGTTTCGCGCGCCTGCATTTACATATGTACATATGTATGTATGTACAATGTACTTTGTTGTATGTTTGTTTTATTGTGTGCTGCTGTTCTTCATAGAACAATAACAAAACAGAACTGCACTGGTTTTTTTATATAATGTGACCTGCCTGATCTAAAAGTACCCTTTGTGTTAATATCTTATAATTGTCAATTAAAACTTAGAAATATAATTTGTATCGTCTATTTAAAGTATTTAAATACAAAGTACGTTGCTTAAAATGTTGGTTTATTCAAATATATACCACTTGCTTTATTGATTATAATTGCCAAAATATAAAAAAACATATAAAACAGAAATGATATTAAAGAATCTCAAGTTTTGCAAATCAATTGCTCAAAGTTCATATTAAGTTTAAACTACCACAGACTTTTTAATATTATAATACATTTGCGTCTCAAGTTTCCGCACTTGGGAACTTCTCTTGGTTTTGCCTTCGCTCTAGAAAGTATGAGCGAGCGCGGAAGCGAATAGCATTTGCAGACGTTTTTGTTTCATTTGCATTTGCGCTCGTCGTCTTTCGTATGACAACCAAGAACGGTAAATATTTGTAGGTATTTGTATGCAAGTGCTTGATACATATATTTCTTGCTGCGCCTGCTTGCCGAGATTTTTGTTATTTCTGATATTTTTCCTTTTTCTGTGTTAGCGGCAACCGACAAATGCACATCTGAATAAACTTTCGGAATTTGAGTAAAACTTTGCATAACTGTTGGCTAGTGTCCTAGAATAAGAAGCGTTAAAGAGTATTTATAACCAGCAATTGAGAACTGAAATTTTACTGTGTGTGTTTATGTATGCAGCACTTTCAAATGTGTGCGTGGCAGCTGTATATAATTTCTTAAACAGGCTCAACTTTATGGTTGTCAACGGCAAACAGCTGTTCGATAAGTAATTGTTCCAGGTTATCGGTTCAATTTCATGTTAATGTTCATTTTAAGGTTCAAGTTAAGTTCGCGTTGAGTAATCGCTTATGTGTGTCAAATTAGCAACGGTTCGCCAGCAACGATTTTTGGAACTTTGTAAAAAGTCTATCGAGCTGGTAGCTCGTGCATGAACAGAACAGTTGTCCAGCAGAAAGCTGACTGATATGGCGCTGGTTCACTGCGGAAAGCTAACCGGTACATTTTATGTATGAAATTGCAAACAAACGCTGCCGGACTAACAAAAATTATTTCAATATATTGACATTATTCAATTAAAATTACCTTATATTAACAAAAATCATGTATAAATAACATTATTCTAACATTCTTAAACCATTTACCGCGCATTTGCTATGTAAATAGCGTTATGTATTTCATGACATTTCAGCCAACGAAACGTGCAACCATGTATGTAACTAGATGGCATTATTTTACTCAAAAATAAAAATCGTTGCTAACTTTTATATATATTTTTTCTAGACGTCAGTTGCACGGTAGTAAGGGATACGGGGCATATTTTTCTCATTCTTTTGCCGTTTAAATGAAGAAAATTAAACAGCACGTCCTTGAGATATTTGCATTTGTGTATATATTTCAATAAATATATACCATACCTATGCATAAGCACAAATAATTGCCGCCATTATAAAAATAATTTTTGTTAGTCTTTATAAAATATATATAACAATGCCAATGATCATACGTGGTTCCGACTCATGAACAAAGTTCCAAAAATCGTTGCTGGCGAACCGTTGCTAATTTGACACACATGCTTGATTTTCAATTACAATCTCCCGTTCAATTCAAGTTCAGTTCGTGTAACTGAGCCCAGTCAGCTGACTTTTGATATCAGTTAAGGCCTGTTAAAGGCCTGTTTACTCAAGACATAACTTAAGAAAAAATAACTTATCTTAATAAAAAATATCTTAAGGAATAGTTGCATTTAAGGCCTGTTTACTCTAGACATAACTTAAAAAAAAAAACTTATCTTAATAAAAAATATCTTAAGGAATAGTTGCATTTACTCTCGATATAAATTAACTTAATAAATCAGTGCGGCAGTGCTGTATAACTATGAAAGCAGTGTTGTTAAACAAAGAAAAATAAACGCGATATCACATATTGACCACAACAGCATCAAAGCAGCAGCAAAGTGACTTTATAATAATGGATAAAAAAACATCAGTAGCCTTTGCAATGTATATGAATTAGATGTTTAATTGTTAAACGTTGTTGACTAACGTTTTGCAAGTCTGTTTTCGAACAGCTGTTCGTAAATCAACACTGTTCGACGTAAGAAAATTAAGTTATTTCTGCAACCTGCAGGTTCAAAATTAAGATAAGTTATTTTATGTTGAGAGTAAACGCTAACATTGAGAGCCATAAGGTAGATTGAGTCAACTGACTCTTAAGTTATTTTTTCTTAAGTTATGTCTTGAGTAAACAGGCCTTAACTCTCGATATAAATTAACTTAATAAATCAGTGCGGCAGTGCTGTATAACAATGTAAGCAGTGCTGTTAAACAAAGAAAAATAAACGCGGTATCACATTGACCACAACAGCAGCAAAGTTTTTTAATAATGGATAAAAAAACAGCAGTAGCTTTTGCAATGTACATGAACATTGTATCATTATACAAAAAGCAGGAAGAAGAAAAAAAGAGGAAGCGGCGTTGGGCAGTTCGTCCCATAAATCGAAACCAGGCATACCAGTGGGTATTATTAACTTATGATCATCCATTTTGAATTAGATGTTTAATTGTAAAACGTTGTTGACTAACGTTTTGCAAGACTGTTTTCAAACAGCTGTTCGTAAATCAACACTGTTCGACGTAAGAAAATTAAGTTATTTCTGCAACCTGCAGGTTCAAAATTAAGATAAGTTATTTTATGTTGAGAGTAAACGCTAACATTGAGAGCCATAAGGTAGATTGAGTCAGCTGACTCTTAAGTTATTTTTCTTAAGTTATGTCTTGAGTAAACAGGCCTTTAAGTCGAGAGTAAACAGGTTTTAACAGACTAAAACATGTAGACGTCATGCAACACTGCTCTCCTTTGGTCACACTGATTGGCGCAGGCTGGCAGCTTTGCGCTTAGCTGTCAAATGCTTTGACAGCGCAACTACTTCCTTTTCTTTCAAAGTATCGTACGAGATGGTAAGGCTTTAAATAGAGACAAATTTTTAATACACCGCCATCGGCGCGCAAAACACAATTAAATACTGTGAAACATAAAAAAATTGCGCTACAGACAATGCAATTATTGAATATGTGAGCATATATGTGAAAGTGCGATTGTTTAAATTAAAAAATTCCGAGTTTTGTGTGTGTTAGCAGTTCTTTGCCTTAAAATAGATTAATTGATTTGCATTTATTGTAGGCTCGTGGACCTAAGAAACATTTAAAGCGTTTAGCCGCACCCAAGGCATGGATGTTGGACAAATTGGGTGGCGTTTTTGCCCCACGTCCCTCAACCGGTCCTCACAAGCTGCGCGAGTCCCTGCCGCTATTGATTTTCTTGAGAAATCGTCTGAAGTACGCTTTAAACGGCGCTGAGGTGACAAAGATTGTCATGCAGCGTCTTATAAAGGTTGACGGTAAGGTCCGCACGGACCCCACCTACCCCGCTGGCTTCATGGGTAAGTCGAACCCCACCTGGCACAATGATGCTTTAAACATTTGATTTGTTTATTATTTTGTGTTAAAGATGTCATCACCATTGAGAAGACTGGTGAATTTTTCCGGCTTGTCTATGACGTAAAGGGCCGTTTCACTATTCACCGCATTTCCGCTGAGGAGGCCAAGGTAAGATATAAATTCGCAAGGACATAATGTATATGGTGGGCTCAATCGAAGACCATTTATTGTGTTTTAGTACAATGATTGTGGTTCAAAATTAAGCCCAAAGCAATTTTTGATACGACGGTCTCTGATCTGTGCATTTGACTAGCCATTTCAGTAACTTAAACGTACAATTACAAATAATCTGATAAGTTTGATGCATCAAAGTAAAAATGTACCTTTAAATATATAAATGAAAGTGAAACAGAATTTTCTTACTTTAAGCAGCGAGGGGTACTTAATTGGATTATTTTTCTTTATTTTGCAGTACAAGCTGTGCAAGGTGCGCAAGACACAATTGGGTGCAAAGGGCGTGCCTTTCCTGGTAACGCACGATGGCCGCACCATTCGTTATCCCGATCCTCTGGTACATGCCAACGATACTGTGCAAGTAGACATTGCCACTGGCAAGATAACCGACTACATCAAATTCGATTCGGGTAAGTTTATCTACGTTTTAGTCAATGTGGCTAGTTCGAAGACCACAAAACGTACTCCATAAAGTTGCGTGGTTCAAAAGCAAAGCCAAAAGCAATTTTTGATACGATGGTCTCTGGTTTGTGCATTTTGTCTGCCATTTCAGTAACTTAACGTGCAATTACAAATTATATTTCAAATGGATATCTTGAACAGCATCTTAACATCGTTATTAATTTTTTAGGCAATCTCTGCATGATCACGGGCGGTAGAAATTTGGGACGTGTCGGTACCGTCGTCAACCGCGAACGCCATCCCGGATCTTTCGATATTGTGCACATCAAGGATTCGCAGGGGCATGTATTTGCCACTCGTTTAACCAACGTGTTCATCATTGGCAAGGGCAACAAACCCTATATTTCCCTGCCTAAGGGCAAGGGTGTGAAGCTCAGCATCTCAGAGGAGCGTGATAAGCGTTTGGCCGCCAAGACCCACTAAGTAACATGCCAGCTGGCCAAAAACAACAGCTGCTGATTAGGGGACAAGAGTAAGGTGGATTTTGATATGCTATGCTGTATGCTACAAAAATACAAAACATATAGAAAAAAGTTGTTGTTTTTTTGTATCTGGTTAAAAAGAATATTAAATTCGTTACATAGTTACTCTTTTTAAATACCTGACTGGATGCTTTAGATTCTCAGCAATAGCAGCTCGAATTGTTATCGGTCTTTTCACTGTCGTGCTTATTTGGGTATTGCTGCCCTATAAAATTATAGAAAATAATTTCTCTTTATGTTAAGATTGAAACTTCGATAATTGTTCAGCTCAAGTTATGTTCTTGGAACGTAGTAAACAGTGAGATAATCAGTGTTTAGTGTTGTTAAATGCATGTCCAGGGCTGCGATAAATGTCTTAACAGGTTTTAAAATTATCGATTATAAGTGTTGTGTTTATGTAAAAGGCTTGCGCACTGGGAAAATTAGTGTAAGCAATCTTGAAAATCAACTTGCCCTCTGCAGTAAATCGTATGTAACAAATACTTAAAATTGAAAGCCGTATAACTGCTTGTTGCCGCAGGAAAATACAGACCGTTTGTATTTGTGTCTGTAGTGAGCTAACACACACACATCAAGTCTTACGCACACACTCAGGCTAAATGTACGTACAGTGGTCATATGTTACCTTGTCTGATAAACGTTGTGCTGAAGTGAATCATTTGTTTGGCTCTAAAACGAATTTGCTTGTTGGTGTATTGCGAAGCGCATTAGTTTGTAGATAGAGCCCCCATAACTCAAGTGAAGCTTTTTGCATTCGTAGACCGTCGCGCCACGGACCAGATCAATACAAAACACTATAAAGGCAGATCAGGAGTATATAATAATCAAAACAAAGCCACACACAATACAATAATTATGGCACAGGCACTAAACAATCCAACGGGAGGCAGCGCGCATCGCAATTACGGATCAACATCTACAGCCACACCCGAGGTAAGCTTTGCTGTTGCTTCAAGTGGCAATTCAGGCTTTAGTCCCACCGAGTTTGTGTCGCTGAGCGAAGACATTGGCCACAATATAACCTCAATAAACAGCAGCACCAAGCAACTGGAGAAGCAGCTAAAACTGATTGGCACTGCAAAGGATTTGTCAACATTGCGCGAAAAGATACATAGCATTAACTCAAAAACTAATATACGTGTCCAGACTGCTAGTGTGGACTTGCAACGTCTGCAGGCAGTAGTGCGTCATGGCGATCGGCAGCAAAAGCTGCAGTTAGATAAACTCACCCAAGAGTTTCAGAACGTTGTCGAAAAATACTCAACGCAGCAGAAGAGGATTTCCGAAGCAACTCGGCAAAGCTACCAAGTGGCCGCTGCAGCCGAGCGTGAATCTGCAGTGCCTGCTAGATCGGAGCTGCTGCAGCAGCAGCGTCAGGAGCAGGCCGGAATCGAGCGTCAACAAGATATGCTTATAGAACGTCAGCGCCAAGTCGAACAAATTGAGGCCGATATACTCGATGTGAATGTTATAATGAACACCCTGAGAAGCTTGGTTGTTGAGCAAAGAACGGCGGTGGGTGAGTACATGTAGTAAATGTAATTTGTACCCTCCATCTCCACTCATTGACCATTCGCAAAAATTAATATTTATAGCCCATCCCAAGTATTATTTCAAGTATCGTAAATAACCGTTCACAATAATGTAAAAGTCGAGTCATCTTTTTTAATGTTTAACATTAATATTCTTTTTGCACATTATTATTTGATTTCTAACTGTTCTCATTTAAAACCATAGATACCATGGATACACTCATTGATCAGACGGCAATTGATGTGGAGGAGGGGCGCAATCATCTACAGAAAGCGGCTGCTAGTCGCAATAGCCACCGCCGTAAAATACTGACACTATTGGTGATTGCTGTGATAATCGGATTAGTTGTAACGGGCATCATAGTTGGAAAATTGAGTTAAATATTTGTAAACAATTAAAGGTACACAATTACACCCACGCATACACTTTATAATACATACTTTATAAATAATCACAAAATGAGTTAACGCACGCGCCAAGCGAGCAAAGACTCAACAGCAAACATTAAATAAAATTAACAGCTGAAGTTGGAAGCGCGCTGTAGATTTCAGCTATAAGTATAATAAAAAAATAATTAAATTTATAAATAAATACATACATGTCCGTAAGTGTAACTATCCCAAGCTTAGTCAAAATTGAGTTTCTCAACTGAGGACTCAGTGCCGGCTAAAGGCCCAACCAAACGTTGATTTCTTTCTTAAAGACTCGCGGCACGCAAAGTTTGAACATATGATACGCCGAGTATCGACCCAAACGATGCTTACGCAAGAGTTCGTTGAGTTATTTTTTTAACGAATGCTGTTAAGACTGAATGCATGGTTTGACTGGAGTGAAAACATGCATGAATGCTGAGCAATACAGAGTTGTCGCTGATTTTTTATTCTATGGAAATTATTTAACAAAATTGTTATATCATCATTTTATTGTTTATAAACACATTGATATAATGCTTTAGATCTATAAAAATATCTATAATATGTTTTTAACATGGTATTACATTAATTGTTAACATTTATTTTCAATGGCATAAACAAAGAGCACATGGCAACAATGTTCCACCGTTAATGCCATATGGTTTGTTTACATTGCAATATAAGAAGAAGAGACAAAGCACTTAAGCAACGTATGGCTATGCCGATGATTCTCAATGCGTAAGCAAACTTTTCGTTCAGTCTTGCAACGAGTCTTTAAGAAAGAAATCAACGTTTGGGTGGGCCTTAACATTTATGCTTCGTTAAAGGGACGATATAAATATCGCTAAAACCATCGTTAGGCAAACAGCTGACTCAAGCCGACACTTGCATCTATTTTATTTGTTTATTTTATTATTATCCAATATATTTTGATTTGGCTCCACAAGAACATCAATTATATGCTCCTCAGCAGCCGAAACTTTTTCCCACGTTGCCGTATATTTTTCAGCCGGGCTTAATAAAACAAATGTCTTAAGCATTTGTTACGAAAATTCGGTTCCCCTGAACGACACTCAGCTGTGCTTGTTTTGATAATTGCTTCTTTGTTTACAATACACAAATCCGCTAGTTTATATACACTAGTAGCTTGTGAGTTTGCTGTGCGCTCGAATATTGCATGGATATGAGCGTGTCTATATTCTTCTGCTGTACTTATTTTTTTTATGCCTGCTTGCTTATCGCTTTTGCCGCTTGCCATAGAGCAGCAAAACAATAGTGCGTATGCATAAACATATTGACATACACTGAGTCAAAAAAGTATTGGTGTGAACTAACACTTAAATCAACGTTTTTTGTAAGTAAGTACACCCAACTCTCTTTTTACACGGATTTGAAATTACACGGTTGAAAAAAATTTTTTGTTAAAATTGTTTTATCTAGTACTGTTTCAAAATCACAGTTTTGTAATTATGTTTGTTTTTACAACACTTGGCACCATTGCTGAAATGAACTAACATCGTAGTAACTGGGAAATCTTATTCGATAACTCTTACCTACACATTTTGTTCGCATGATACTTACATAAAATACATATTGCTTAATTAAAGTGTTTAAAGTTTATAAGCTCGCAATATTTTACCAATTGTTCATGCTATCAATTAGATTTGAACATTTCTGAACTTAATAAATGAAAAAAGGTATTTTATCTATAAATTTTTAATTAAGCTTTAAAAATAAAATTTTTGCCCTTACTACAGTTAATAAAATGTCAAAAATTTCAAAGATTCGTAAAAGGCAAGCCGTATCTTTGGAAGTAAAATTAAAAATCTTGGACTGTCTGGCAAGAGATGAAGGCTCAACATCTGTGGGGAAGGATTTTAGCTTAAACAAAGCTACTATCAGGACCATTATTATTATTATTGGTTTGAGGATCGTGCACTGCGACCACTAGGATCTATTGTGTCCATTACAATCAGGACCATTAAGAAAAATGAGAATTTGTATGCAGTAAATAAAGTTCTTTATTTCATCTTACACGGTTTTCAAATAACATGAAACGTATCCCCCATTTTACTATAGCCTCTTTTTTACACGGATTTCTGAGGAACGTATCTACCGTGTAAAAATAGAGTTGGATGTAATCAAATATATCTATCTATATATATATAAAATTCGTGTCACGGGTTACGTTATGAAACTCCTCCGAAACGACCCGACCGATGTTTATGAAATTTTATATGCGTATTCAGTAGGTTTAAGAATCGGCTAGAATATATTTTCCATCCCCGTAAATGTTAAGGGTGGTCCACCAATAATTGGTTTGTTCGTAAATGACTTTTTGAATATACAGTTGCATTTGAATTTTGTGTCAGTTGGCTTTTCAAACTATATTTCGAGATAGTAAAGTGTAGTTTGAAATTTTAACACTCAGTCAAGCCAGTTGATTGTGTGAGGAACAAAATTAAATTTTTATACTCGATACCGAAGGTAAAGAGTATATTGGGTTTGTGCAATGTCCGTCATGGTGTCTGTCCGTCTGTCCGTCTGTCCGTCTGTATGTTCGCAACTTTTTTCCACACCCTTCAAGTTAGAGACTTCAAACTTTGCAAATCTGTTTATCTATGGCATAGTAAATTAAAGTGTCAAGATTGGAGTTCTACGATAACTAGGGGGCTGGCAAATCGATAAACTCGATAACGCAAAATCGATAGATCCAGCTATTTCGCAAGCCCTTACAGCTATAACTACCAAATTTGGGGAGAAAATAGCTACTAACAATCCCCAAAAAACTGCATCAAAAATTTTGGAGCCACGCCCACCCATACCGCCCCCAGCCCCCCCGCAGTTTAACACTAAAAATAACCATATCTACTACAGTTTTTGAGCTAGACCCTCCAAATTTGGTACCAAGATAGGTGGTAACGATCTCGAACCCAATTCATTAAAACTTTGGATGCCACGCCCATCTATACTGCCCTATCCGCCCTCAACCACCCCAACGCTTCGCTAAAAACGGTAGTGCGTGTATCTTCCATAGTGTTTGAGCTAGAGTCACAAAATTTGGTAGGTAGATAACTGGTTACGACCCCCCAAAAACTGCATCAAAGTTTTGGAGCCCCACCCACCCATTCCGCCCCCAGCCCCCCCGCAGTTGAAAAACAGAAATGCTTATATCTTTTACAGTTTTTGAGTTAGAGCCACCAAATTTTGTGCCAAAATAGGTGATTATAGTCCCAAAATAAATGCATAAAAACTTTGGATGCCACGCCAATCCATACTGACCAAGCTGCCCCAAACCGCCCCAATGCTTCACTAAAAACGGGAATGCGTGTATTTTCCAAAGCGTTAAGGCTAGAGTCACCAAATTTGGTAGGAAGATAGCTAATAACAATCCCCAAAAAACTGCATTAAAGTTTTGGAGCCGCGCCCCCCCTGAACCCGAGCCCCCTGCATTTTGAAATCAAAAACGCCTATATTTTCCACATTTTTTGAGCTAGAGCCGCCAAATTTGGGGCCAAGATAGGTGATGAAGAAACCCAAAAAAAGTGGATGGCGCCCCCCACCCATACCGCCCCCAGCCCCCCTTCCACCATATTCTACTAAATTTGAGCTAGAGCCACCAAATTTGGTATGAGGATAGCAATTAACATCATAAACAGATCTGCAGAAAAACTTTGGACGCCACGCCCCCCCCATACCAGCCCCCAGCACCCAGCCCCCCTTCTACCAAATTCTACTAACTTTGAGCTAGAGTCACCAAATTCGGTTTGAGAATAGCTTTTGACATCATAAATAGATCTGCAGCAAAAGTTTGGATGCCACGCCCCCCCTTACCAACCCCATCCCCCCTTCCCCCAAATTTTACTATTTTTGAGCTAGAGTCACCAAATTTGGTATGAGGATAGCAATTGACATCATACACAGATCTTCAGCTAAAATTTTGATGTCAAGCCCCCCCCCCCATACCTCCCCCAGCCTACCATCCACCATATTCTTCTAACTTTGAGCTAGAATCACCAAATTTGGAAGGAAGATAGCTTTTTGGCATCCCCATCTGCACCAGACAATCTTTGAGGCAGCATACACCCCTGCCGTATCCACACACCATTGCAATCAGCTCTCTCTTTTAATCTGTTTTACTACTGGTATCGAGTATACCGCAGTCGGGTGCGTCCGACTGCAACGTTTCTACTTGTTTAAATTTGAATCTGTGTGTGAAAAGTCGGTTCATTTAAAAACCCGTGCCGAGACCAAAAAGAAATCGCATTTACATAAACAGTAAGTTTTCAAAAATGCCAAAAAAGGCAGACGAGCAAATATAGTTCGGCGAACGCGTAATGCAAATGTGGTGGCATTACAAAGACAATCACAGACTGCAGATGAACGCGCACAAGCTAATGCAAGGCAGTGTGAACGTAATGCACGAAAAAAAAACTGTAGACCTCTCTTCCTTCACTTTTTGTTGGACATGTATAGGCCCAACCATGATACAATTATTATGGTAGTGTCATGCGAGCAACGCTCTCTTTTTTCTGGTACCAATCGACAGTCGCAAAGTGCTTGTCGTTGTGGTAAGACGTCCGTGCGGACGAATTTTGTTCTGTTTGTTATGTTTGTTCATGTGTTTTTTTTTAGTTTAGATTTTTACTTGTGCCGTTTACATTGCCCAACGAAGTAAAAAATTTTATTTTAAGATAAGAATACATTTTCGTATCAAAAACCTTAATACTAAATTAAAAATACAAAAACAAAACAATTAAAAATAAAAAACTATTAAAAATACTACTTTAAAATAATAATAATAAATGTTTTTTATTTGAATATGAATATTTATTTTAATTTAAATGTCACAACAAAGCAACCAAAATGTATCGGCCGTATACATACAACCAAAACACTTTTTATACCTTACTCTGTCGCACTAACAAAAAGTAAAATAAAGAGAGCAACTTGACTGTCTCCCTCGCACTCACATGTTCAAATCAGTTGGTACTTGGTTGCTCGCATGACACTACCATATTAATTGTATCATGGGCCCAACCAAGGTATACTTGACTAGGTAGCATTACTCTCTCTCTTTATTGCCTAAAACGTAAGTACGAAAAATGAGTACGAAAGAGAGCGAGAGCGAGAGAGTAAAGAATGCGTCAACACACTGAAATGTGTAAGTATGTATGATATGTATGTACATACATATGTATGCATGCAGTTATTTTCCTGCAACTGAGACAAATTTTATTGAATAAGAAACACAAAAAATATAAGAAATGTAAATATGTATTTTAACAAAATTGCTTAGAAAAATGCAAATATATTCGTCCGCGGAAGTGCGTCGCTTACAATGCTCGCAACGAGACTGATTAATTAGGCAATCGACAAGAAAAAATCGTCCGCGAAAGTGCGTCGCTTACAATGCTCGCAACGAGACTGCCGAATAAGGCAACGATCGGCAAAAATTTGTCCGCGGAGGTGCGTCGCTAACAAAGCTCGCAACGAGACTGACGAATAAGGGAATAAAAAGAGGGTGATAGCAATAGTGCGGCTACCTAGTTAAGTATGTTAAGGTACATAGCTCTTTTGCTTGCCCTCTTTTTCTGTTGCCTTACGATTCAGTCTCGTTGCGAACGTTGTAAGCGACGCACGTACGCGGATGATTTTTTTGTGTTCTGCTGTGTTATTTTGTGCGAGACTTTTAAAATGCCGAATTGTTAAATTCTTTTGTAACATTTATTTAATCAAATTAGTCCTTGTTGCAGCAAAAAAATGCATATAAATTCATATGCGTTTTCGTACAATTTTCGTTGTATTGACGCAAGCAAAGCACACATACCCCAAAAAAATGCATTACTCTTTCGCTCTCATTTGCTCTCATATTTCGTTAGGCAACGAGAGAGCGGAGTGAGACTACCTAGTTAAGTATACCTTGGTTTGGGCCATGGTTGAATTATACATGGTTAAGTCGTGAGAGCATGCTCGCTCAATTTTTAGGAGCCTGTTGTTAGTCGCAAAGCAGCTGTCAACGTGATAAGTTGTGAGTGCGGACGAATTTTTCGTGGAATTTTAAGGTTGTTACTTTTTTAGAACTACGTTTATATGTTTTTTACGTTTATACATGTTTCATGTCATTTTATTTCATTTACATTTTTTCAGTTTCAATTGTTGTTTACACATCAAGCCAAAAACACAGAACGCTCTGAAATTAGAACCTCTGTTGAAAAATGTAAACAAAATCACACATCGTTCTATCTCTTTTATGCTCACTAAAACAAGACGATGAAGCAATATCGAAACAGCAATTATGCTATCTCTCTTGCTCTCGCATGGTCTTATCAACAGGCTCCTTCTGCTCCGCATGACTTAACCTTGTATAATTCAACCATGGCCCAAACCATGATACAACTAGTAGTTGTAGTTGTATCATGGCCCAAACGATGCTTACGCAAGAATTTTTTAACGAATGCTTTTAAGCCTGGATGCACGGTTTGACTGGAGTGAAAATATGCATGAATACTGAGCAATACAGAGTTGTCACTAATTTTTTATTCAATGGAAACTATTTAAAAAAATTGTTAAATCATTTTATTTATTTATTTATTTATTTATTTAATGTCAGCTATGAGCAGCTGACAAATCAAAATTAGCTATAATTATAATATTAAAATAATATAATATAAAATAAATAATTATAATATCTGGATTGGGAAAAACCCAGAAAAACCAAATCAGACCAGTGGAAGATTATTGATTAGTGGCTATGATTAGATAAGGTAGAAAGGATAGATCGTTTTAGTACTGGAATTGAGGTCTCCAAAGAATTACGGGAATAAAGCCGGTTAAAGTCTGAACAAATAACACGAAATGGTTCATGAATTAAATAGTTGCTCGAGCACCGATCGAGGCTAAGTGGTGTGAAGTTACGTGTGGATATAATGGGAATATTTAATTTTATTCGACTTAGAAGAACTGATGAGTCGATTTCACCATTAAGTAGATTAGTGATAAATGCTACACCATGCATAATTCTACGGTTCAAGAGGGAAGGAAGATTAATTAAAAGAAGTCTACTTGAATACGGGGGTAGGTCTATCCCAGGAACCCAGTTAAAACTTCTAAGCGCAAACAGAAGAAATTTCCTCTGCACAGATTCAATTCTATACTGGTGAATCCCGTATTGCGGGGACCACACACAAGATCCATACTCCAGGATGGGACGTACCAATGATGTATATAGCGTTTTAGTGGTGTAGGGATCATCAAAAGAGTTTTCTTTTGACCACCGCTTGATGAAGCCAAGTACATTTATGGCCTTATTGACCATCGACGATATGTGAGAATCAAATTTTAATTTGCTATCAAGAATGATGCCTAAATCCTTATTTTCAAAAACGCGGACAAGTGGTGAAGCATCAAGCACGTAGTGAGCAGTATGTGGGGTACCTCTACAAAAAGTCATGATTTTACATTTTGAACAATTTAAATTAAGTAAGTTATAACGGCACCAAGCCGACAGTGCTCCCAAGTCCGACTGTAGTAAGTTACATAGAGAATCATCATTATAGGTGAAACATAGTTTTACATCATCAGCAAACATATAAACACGAGAGTTAGTAATAACAGCAGGAAGATCGTTAATAAATAGATTAAATAGCAATGGTCCCATGTGACTCCCCTGAGGAACACCAGAGGTAACAAAAATAGATTTGGATACAAAAGATTTAAAAACTACTTTTTGTGTTCGGCCACACAAGTACTCAGAAAGCCACGACAGGAGTTTTGCTGGAAATCCAATAATATTTAATTTTTGAAGCAACAAAGAATGACTAACAGAATCAAATGCCTTACTAAAATCTGTGTAAACGACGTCAGTTTGCATTTTGTCCTGAAACCCTTTGATAACAAGTGAGGTAAACTCAAGAAGGTTGGTGGTAGTAGATCTTCGGCTAACAAAACCGTGTTGATATGGGGATAAAATTGAACTACATATGTGCTGCAATTGGGAGCATATAATTTTTTCAAAGATTTTCGGAATGGCAGACAGCGTAGATATTCCCCTATAGTTTTTAACGTTGGACTTAGAAGAATTTTTATGAAGTGGAATAATAAAAGATTCCTTCCATATACCAGGAAACACAGCTGAGTCAACTGACAAGTTAAATAATTTGTGTAAGGGTTTACAAAGTGAGTCCGCACAATATCTAAGTATACAACCTGGCACTCCGTCAGGACCAGGCAAGAAGCCGGGTTTGATAGAGTTAAGGTCGCCTAGCAGCGTACACTCAGTTATAACTGGGACATAAATGCAGTTTGACGCTTGAACTTGAAAAGGATAGGAATTATTGCAACTATATAAACTCGATGAGTATACAGATTGAAAATACTCAGCAAAGAGATCGGCCACTGCCTGATCGGAATTTGCTTTTGTATTATCAAGGTAAACCGAGGATGGCAAGCAAGAAGATTTACGTTTAGAGTTAACAAATTTAAAAAACTGTTTCGGATCGCGGGAAAAGTTTGATCTGCAACGATTGAGATAATTGTTATAACAAATAGTGTTTACGGAAATAAAATTCGACTTTGCAATTATATACGAGGATAAATCTAAAGTATTTCCAGATCTTTTAAATTTTTTATAGGATCTTGTTTTCACGTTTTTTAATTTTGATAGTTCCCTCGTAAACCAAGGTGGTTTATTTTCACTTAAAGGAACAGTGAGGGGAACACATAAATCCAAATACGAATTCAAAGTCCTGTAAAAAATGGCAATGGCAGTTTCTATATCAGTACAAGAATAGAGTAGAGACCAATCAGTATGCTGAAGAAGGTAATTCAATTTAGTAAAGTTAGTTTTACGAAAACATCGGGTCTTTAAACAATTGTTAGTTGTTGATCTAAGGTTAAAAAGTTCAAATGAAAGTTCTAAAGTTGGGTGGTAGGTATCTTCAGGAAGCACTAGAGGGGATACTCTACTAACATTACTACAATCAGAATCAGAAACGAATATCAAATCTAACTTTTTATTACTACTGTTATGCACCCTGTTAACTTGTGATAGGCCTAACTCTAAAAGACCGTCGATAAAATCATCAGAAGTGGCCGGTAATTGCGCCGAAGATGTGTCATTCACAGACCATACAACATTTGGCAAATTAAAATCACCGACCACTATAAGTTGATCCACATCCGTCAACAACGACGACACAAGCTGCAGGGCATTCAGATGGGATATGTAAATGTTAATATCAGAATTGGGAGGAATATATGAACAGTAATATATAGTGAGCGGCCTCTAAGTAATATTTTAACATATATGAACTCAATATCCGGATGATCATGAGATTGAATCTGTTCAGAGGAAATACAAGAATCAACAGCAATGAGAACACCGCCCCCCTTGCGGGAGGTGCGATCGCATCTGTACAGGTTATACTTATTAGGCAAAACGGAATAATCAGATATATCAGGTTTTAACCAGGTTTCTGTCAGTGCAACTATCTGAGAATCAAAGGATAAGCTGTTTACATATAGTTTAGAAAGTTTAGTGTTAAGGCCTCGAACATTTTGATAGGCCAAGCTAACTACTTTTGTTAGTTTTTTGCCGCCGAAGTTGAGGCAATAGGGTGGCTAACAGTTGGTGCACTACTGAACCTACTATCGTTATTATTAATTTTACGCCTATTCACATACTCCTTTACAATAAGCTGCGGTGGCCAAAACTTTCCAGAACAAATTGTCGAGAAAAGTTCGGGCGGAACACTCAATTTGAAAGAAGATATGGTTCTGGCTTGTTTAAACTTAAACTTTTCAACAGTTATAAGTGGTGAGTCAATTTTACTTTTAATGTAGGCACTAACATCATCCAACGAAGTGTCGGATGCTAGCCTAGACACGAAAATAAATTTTTTCAAAGGCACAACAACAAGAGGCTTGTGAGCCCCCGGTGTACCTTCGGTAGGCTTAATAGGCACTCAAGCTGTTGGAACAGAAAGCTCGGATGTTAAAATCGGGGAAACATTATTGTTTGGATTTCTTGCCGGCGAGTTAAAATGCATTAACGGGCTAGCAATTGAACCCGTTGGGGGATTAGTGACTGGTACCAAAAGGGGAGTGGTGACCAAGACTGGAGGAACAATGAGCGGATTAGGCCCCGAAGTCTTTTTACGCTTCGGCGAATTACTCAACAACTTGCCTTTTTTGAAGCTCGACTGCAACTCTTTAAAGGAAGTATGTAGGTTATTAAATGCAGTATGCATTGTATTAAAACCTACATATGTCTGTCTCATAAATTGAGTAGACTCCTTTTCGACCTCATTACAGGACTGACAAAACCATTTAAGGCCTATATCTGCAATTAAGCAGTCCCGTATTTTGGCCGTAAAGCCGACACACTTCATGTGTATTACATTGTCACACAATCTGCACAGAATAAAGTCTTGGTTGGATGATCCAACCAATTTGCAGTTGTTGCTGCAACAAACTAGCATATTTTTTATTTTAATTTGAATAAATAAAAATATTAATAACAAGAAAAAAAGTAATATGCTTTATCAAAAAGATGTAGGGTTCACGAAAGTAAGTGTGAAGGTGGATACATGGTTGAATTATACATGGTTAAGTCGTGAGAGCATGCTCGCTCAATTTTTAGGAGCCTGTTGTTAGTCGCAAAGCAGCTGTCAACGTGATAAGTTGTGAGTGCGGACGAATTTTTCGTGGAATTTTAAGGTTATGTTACTTTTTTAGAACTATGTTTATATGTTTTATACGTTTATACATGTTTCATGTCATTGTATTTCATTTACATAATCAGTTTAAAAATTTAAATTACACATGTAGCCAAAAACACACAACGCTCTGAAATTAGAACCTCTGTTGAAAAATGTAAACAAAATCACACATCGTTCTATCTCGTTTTTGCACACTAAAACAAGACGATGAAGCAATATCGAGGCAGCAACTATGCTATCTCTCTTGCACTCGCATGGTCTTATCAACAGGCTCCTTCTGCCGCGCATGACTTAACCTTGTATAATTCAACCATGCGTTGGCAGATACAACTACAAGTACTTCGGATAAGAGCGGACGTTAGGACGTTAGGACTGATGCTGGAGTGCAAGAGCAAGAAAATAAGACAAGCTGTTTGTTGTTAGTGGATGAAAGAAAACACAGAACAAGCACAGAATAAGCAAATGCAAATATACGTATGTATGTACATATGTTTTTTTAAAGCAACTGCAGCGTTGGTTCTACTGCGACTTAAAATGTAATTTAAGTCAGCAACTATTATTAAGCACACGTAAATATATACAACGTATATTTGCGATCACTGCTAGAATCGTTTACCAAATAAAACCAAGTAACACTTAGTGCACAAACACAAGAAAAAATAACTTATTGAGAGCGCTCAAAAACACAACCGTCGCCAACGAAAGACAAAAGCTTATTTTATTATTATTATTATTATTGTTTATAAACACATTGATATAATGCACTAGATCTATACAAATATCTATATGTTTTTAACATTTATTTTTAATGGCATAAAAAAAGAGCACATGGCAACAATGTTCCACCGCTAATGCCATATGGTTTGTTTACATTGCAATAAAAGAAGTAGAGACAAAGCACTTAAGCAACGTATGGCTATGCCGATGATTCTCAATGCGTAAGCAAACTTTTCGTTCAGTCTTGCAACGAGTCTTTAACAAAGAAATCAACGTTTGGTTGGGCCTTATGTCAAAGTGGAGAGTGAGAGCTTAAGGTTTATTGCCTTAAACCAAACAAAAATGCGAGCAGAAAACTTTATACATAAACAAGACGCGATCACGAATGATGCGGAATTAGATCCAAACAATTTAGCTCAAATGGTAACACTAACGTCGACATTTGTAAAAAGCTCGAGATATCTTCATGAGTATATGCAGGATGCGCTCATATACGTGCTTAACTACTAGGCTTGATCTACCATGGAATGTAATTCCACGTGGCCAGAAATTACTAACGGACGGACATGAGACGATAAACAGATGATCACTGAGAGTATCATATTTTATGTATTCATAGAGTAGAATTCAAAAAGCACCACAGCAACGCGTGGTCCGGGTCGACTAGTTATGTTATATATTTTAGTTTTATTGACTATTATTATATATTTGTACGAGGGGTATTTTTGCTTTGTGCATTTGGTGCGTCTCAGCTACGACAAGCCAGCACCTGTTGTTGGTTTTTGTCTGACTATTTATGTACTAATGTGATTCTTGAGCCAAATAAGTTCGTGGGCGTGTATTCACAAAAAATAAACCAGTGCAAAACTGTGGCTACCAAAATACAAAACAGAATAAAAATATTATAAAATGCATCCCAAAAAGCGCTTATATTTAACAAAATATTTTGAAAGTAAAAAGAA
Source organism: Scaptomyza polygonia (assembly GCA_035044585.1). Lineage (NCBI taxonomy): Eukaryota > Metazoa > Arthropoda > Insecta > Diptera > Drosophilidae > Scaptomyza > Scaptomyza polygonia. Next base: position 20,677 of record JAWNNU010000671.1, read on the forward strand.
ATGAGTGTGCGTAGAAAATACTTCTATATTATTTATATTTGTCATATAATTCTTATGAAATTTATCAGCAGAGAAAACAAACCCTTCTTGGAATTTATGGAAACTACATTCAATCTTCAATTAAAATCGCGGTGTTGAATATAAAAATATGTTGTATCCATTTTAATTTCATTGTTTTTGTTGTTGCTGTTGGTGGGTTATTCCGGCCAGTAGTTTCATTGTAGTTTTATAAGTATATTGAAATTCAATTTTTCTCCTACGCGTTTCGATAATTTGCCGCCTTCATCAGGAAGTCTGATTTTATTTTAAGTAAAATATTCGGAGATTACATTTCACATATACCCACAAATGTTTTCACAAATTGCACAACAAGTAAAATAATTTTGCAGTTAAACTCGCTATAAATTAAAAGAGCTATTTTTTTTAATGCTTAATTAAAAGAAAACGAAAGTGGTTGCATGTATATTTTGTTAAAATACGTTAATCCGAATTCCGAAATGTGGCATTGCTGACTCTGACATAAAAAAAAAATGTGTGTGTCAGCTCCGACGCACGACTGGAGTTTACTCCTTCAGATTGACTGCCTTAATAGGCACAAAAAGCTTACTAGTCTAAGAAAAAGATTTAAAGATTAATACGATATAAAATCTTTAATAAACGAATCAATGAAAATACTAAAATGGTATATATATTTTTATTCTATTTGCATTTATATTATACATATAACAAATAACAAAAGTTTATGTTGACAGATTATTATTTTATAATTATCATCTAAGCTTATATTACTATTTTGAAATGAAATTGTGCTACTCGGCCTCTTCCAAAATGACAAAACCTTTGAAATTCTGTTTCCGTTTTGTTCGAATAACGGCATACCATCACATGCTTGCAACGAATTATAACGGGCTTCTTGAATAATGAGAGAATTAACTAGCGAATTTTGGACACACTAACAAAATATAAGTGCAACTGTGGCAACGAAGTTCAATCAACTATTTATAATTGAAGCTATTTTTCAATTGTTAACTTAACGCCAACTTATTCTAATGAAAATATGCAATTATTTGCAAACATATTGTTGAACAAGATATCCACAATAGCACTGAGAAATTATTTGAGAATTTATCATTCATCGTCCACCACAATTCTGTTTTCGGTTTGTTCGAATACACGCATACACACACATGCTTGCAAAGAATTATAACGGGATTCTTAAGTATTAAGAGAATGAACTAGCGAACGTTGGATACACTTTCAAAATATAAGTGCTACTGTGGATATGTAGTTCAATCAACTATTTTTTATTGAAGCAATTTCTCAATTGTTAACTAAGCGACAACTTACGCTAGTGAAAATATGCCATTATTTGCAAATACATTGTTGAACAACATACCCACAATAGCACTTATATTTTATAAGGGTATCCAACATTCGTCATGCACTAGACTTAACAAAAACGTAACGAAATTTGTTCAGTTGATTTCACTCATATTTTTTTTTTCATACCGGGCTACTTATATGCAAATCGATTCTTAAGGAGTAAATTCCAAAAACCTGTATCGGACTAGGTTGCAGCATCAGATTTCAGGGTTTTGCGACGTTTTGCTTCTGCTCAAAACTAGTGAGCGTTTTGTTTTGTGGCACCGTGGATTTAAATTACTGAGGAATTCGGGCGGAAGAGTTTTCTGTGGCACCCCTGATAAATACGTAAAAACATTTACTATATTGTACATACATTTTTTATATTTTCATTATTATTATTTTAGTGTCAGGCTTAATCCTAGTTTATGTCGAGCTGTTTTTGTTGTTAATTGCTGCAGTTGTCATTACATCTTTTTTGTTTGATAAATTTGAAATGGAACGTATTATAAACAAAATTTTAGCGGCCGGTTAGAGACATAGCCCGTAGGTCAATCACAGACCGTCGATTTTTTTGTTTTATACATTTAAATTTCAAATCATATAAATACTATGTTTACTTTCATAATTTTTGTTTCACAAGGACAGACGTATTCTACGGTTAACCTATGTGATCTATCACATGCTAAAATTTTTGTTTTGTTTTTTAACATATCAGGTTTAAATCTGGCAGCGAAGGATATTTTTATAGATCTATTATGGTTGCAAACTATCATCGACTTCGGTCAACTATATCATATAGCTCCCATAAGAACAATCGGTAAAAATAAGATTTATCGTAAGAAATTTTTTTTTGTTTTCACAGATATCTGGACTAAACTTTCTCAAAATAAGTAAAGTTATGTGTGTTAAGGTTTGGGGTTTTTGCCCTTTTTGGGATGTATTGATAATGTTTAAAAAACAGTAGCAAGATCAATATGGCCACTCCTACGAGCAGCCATGCTAACTGAACTAGCGAACACAAGTTTGTTGCTGGGACTAAGCCAGATCGCCCGCTTCCTTTCTTTGCCCTCTTTCTTCTTTAAGCACAAAAAATACTCTTGGATTCGACTTTTTTCCTGACATCTTACCTTGAAAGTCACACTAAGTTTGCCTTCCAGCCATTCCGAATGCTGACTTGCAAGCACTTAAGTACTTTTTTGTACATTTATCCCAATTTTTTGATAAATTTTGGCAAAACATGTGACCTTTTTTGTTTAAGAAGCTAACATATTATTTTCAATATTGCTTCGATTTACAAATACACTTATGAAATGAAACACAGTATTCTGTTAATTAAAACGTCACTTGTGGTTTCGCCAAACAAGTCTGCACTTGAAATTGTGGGTTGCTTCATAAAAATTAAAATTCCTCAAAAAGTGATATTATTATTATTATTGATGGGTGAAGAATAAACAGATCTATAAAATGGTGGTACAATGGCAACTAACAATTGCAAGCATTTTTTAAAAAGTTAAATTTTGTTTCCAAAAAATGTAGGTGGATATCAGTTTCTAAATATACACAAAAATACAAAGACACCTACTAATCACCAAACAAATGAGGCAAAACAAACAGAACAAACGCGTATTATTAGCTTGCATCACCAGTTTATTAATTGCTGGCGATTATTTTACAAATTGTTAACATCCAGGTCACCCGCCGATTTTGCAGTTGTTCAGCACATCAGCTGGCATGTTAAAACAGCCGACGTCAAATGCTAAAAACTTAACAGAGGGAAGTTTACTTAACTTTCTGTTATGCAACATAAAAGTGCAATGCTATTACAACGGGTTTGCATTAACAATTAGTTAGTAAATGCCTGCCGTACGAGAGGGAAGCGAACCAAAAAAGCAAGTGAACAAAAATGAGCAACGAATACCGAGCATTGCTCACTTGTTCAGTTGGTTGCTCACTCACTCATGAGCAACCAAACTCTAATTCCCAATATCAATGCTTACAAAGACAAAGTGATGAAGTTAAATGAAAAATATTTTATTTCATAGATTTCAAACTAGGTTATACTATTCCTCAGGCTTACTAGCTTTGGCAGCTGCTGCTCCCGTAGCCTGTGTTGCATGATGTTTGGCCACCGCTTCCTGGGCTTTACTTAGTTGAATGTTGCCTCTATGAGCACGTGAGCGAAGCTCACTTTCCACAGTTTTGTTGACCGATTTTGAAATGACCGCCTTAATTTTTTGCGTTTCATTAAATTTACATTTCTTCGCTTGTATTGGAGCATCTGCAAATGTATGTTAATGATTAGTCAATATTGAATATGTATATTTGTATGTTTTCTTACTTGATCTGCGTGTAAAAGCTGCTTGCTTATGCTGTTTCTTCTTATTAAGTATAGCAGCTGGTACCGTAGCTTTCTTAAATTTGCCTTGAGGCATTTTGTTTGTCAACGCACTAGAGCCAATAACTACGCCAAACGCACGTTTTTTGATGATTGTTTTGATTTTACAGCTGATTTCCCATACACTGTGGTGGCAAGCCGATAAGTTTTTTCAGCACTGTTAGCGCAATGAACGAGCAACAGGTATATACCTCACAGAGCAGAATTCAGAGCTGCCAACTGAAATTAGGTCGTGCTCGACCATCCGTAGGTTTAGGCTCGGGCAATAACTAAAGAATATTCTAGATACAGCATTGCTTTACACTGTCCGATATCAGAATCACAGTTACCCATGCTCTCTGAAAATTAAAATTAGATATCAGTTTTGCTGCTGCTCATCATACCATACATACTCTCCCCCCAACTTTTACTCTATGATACTTTCTAACAACTCATTTATGCAAATATATACACAAATTACAAAAGTGTATTCAGTAATGCATTTGTAAAAATCAGTTGCCGAAAACTCGGAATAAAGTAAAGTAAAATAAAAAAATGTCTACATTGATGTTTGTAAAGAATCTTATGTTTTTTAAAGTTCGAGTTTTGTGTTAATTTAAATTTCTTATAAATTGTCAAAAATAATTCTTCAAGTATTATATGTATTATAGTGGTATAGATTTTTTTAAACAGTTTAAAAATATGTAACAAATAAATAAAATATATTAATTATAATGAATTTGTCTAATTTGACCATAAACATAAAAGTTGAGACGAGTCAAGAAATGATACACAATTGCTCACGCACACATTTAAAGGTGGTGCTTATGCATACATGAACACACACAGCCGAATTTCTGTTTTCAATTGCTGGTCATAAATACTCATGCTGTGAATTTTATGACACTTATCAACAATTTTGTCTTCGCAACCACCATACACTTATATAAAGTTGCACACAAATTCCGAAAGTGTATTCAGTAGTGCATTTGTACATATGTACGTATACGTAAGCGGGCGTTTGCCGCCGACACAGAAAAATGGAAAATATTAAAATTAACAAAAATCTCGGTAAGCAGGCCCATCAAGAAGTACAAAGGCGGAAAAAATAATAGCATCACCAAGCACATTTTTCTTAGCGGCCAAAAACAAACATTTAGAGTACGAAATTTTTCAAAATATTATTTTTTAAAAACAGCTGTATATGCGCCCTAAATCTTTGTGCTAAAAATGACCAAAAGAAATAATAGCATCACTTATGAAATCTTCGTAAAAATCGTTTACTAAATCTTGGTTGTTTTTGTTAAAATAATAATAAGGTTCAAATACAAGAGATAAGATTAGATTAGATTTTTGGGATGCATTTCATTATGTTTTTATTCTTTTTTGCATTTTGGTAGCACATAAACATTAATACAAAAGCGGCTTGTCGCAGCTGAGACGCACCAAATGCACAAAGCAAAAATGCCCTTTGTACAAATATATAATAAAAGTCAATAATACTAAAATATATAATTTAGGGTGGCTTCGAACTGCGTCGGAAGCGTTTTAAAACAATAAATGTATGCTTTATTTAGGTGAGTCCTTTTTTAGCCAATACAAACAAACGGGATGGTTCCCCACGCGAGAACATGCCACATATAGTTGTCAATGCGAAAAGCACGTTGTTTCCAAATTTAAGCCTGTCCTTGTGACTTATTGATCGTCATGGCAAATGCTATTCTAATTGGAAATTGAGTTCGTTTGGCACATTTTATGAATCAAAGGGATTCGTGGCAGCAATAGTCTAGATACCCTCAAAGGGTCCACACCTGGACATGACTATATCAATTATCAAATAATAACAAGTAAGAAGGCTCTAGTCGGGATAGCCCGACCAGAAGATACCCTGAACCCAGTTGCAGTCCTTGCATCCTAAAAGTATGCTTCATATAATTATCACTTTAAACAAAACTCATAACTGACTTAACTTTACGATATCTCTGGTGTTTTTTAGCCGATTTGGACGAAATTTTGAGAAAAGGTCTATCGTTACCCATTACGCCAACCCCCATTTTTACATTTTGCAAGTTCGATAGTTTTTTGTTATCGATTCCATGTGTATATCGAAAACCAGAGTAGTTATCGATAATTTGAAGCAAACTTGTTCTGCTCATGGTATAGGAGAACTTATATTCAAAATCTGAAGTCTCTAGCTCTTGTAGTCTCTGAGATCTACGCGTTCATACAGACGGACAGACGGACGGACAGACGGACATGGCCATATCGACTCGGCTATTGATACTGATCAAGAATATATATACTTTATGGGGTCGGAGATGCTTCCTTCTGCCTGTTACATACTTTTGCACAAAACCATTATACCCTGATTTACCCATTTTATGGGTTCAGGGTATAAAAAAGCTCCCACCATCTGCAATAAACAAACTCTTAGACCTCTATAATACAATACTAGACACCAGCAATATCCCCCATCAATGGAAAATTGCAACAATAATACCAATAAACAAACCAAAACACTTACTTAACAGCTATCGCCCAATAACCCTGCCCCTTTGCGTTTCCAAAATGTTAGAGAAAATCATTTCAAAAAGAGATACACTTCAATCTGGCTAATCCGACATTTCTTTTGCCCAAGCTTGTCGGGCTATCAAGTTTTCCGGATTATAGAGACTAAATGAATGACCTCTATAGTCCGACAATTTGAAAAAAAAAACATCTGTAATCCGACAAAAGTTAGAAGAAAAACAAATGACTATATACGTACATGTGTGAGTTATGAAAAATTATTTATTTATAAAAGATAATCATCTATTTTTTTTTTTGTACCATTGCTTGATTTTTTATTTTCAATGCTTTATCTTGCAGTCGCTTTAACAATAAAATTTCTGCGTACGTAAAGCCTTGTTCTTCCGCAAATCCAATGCCATATTCAAAATGTTTCACTGCCTCCGATGCAATTTTTGTGTCGGTTGAAGTGGGCTCATCGTCATCTTCTCCTTCTTCTGCAGCAATAGCGTTTTCCACAATGTCTTCATCTGACAGGAAATCTGCTGCAATGTTTTTTTCATTACTTTTTACAAGCCATATTATTAAAACACCATACCACAACGAACTATGTGCACTGAATGAGATTATAGTACATAAGCAGCGAAAATTATTTTTACGACGCATTATACATTGGCGACTACTGGTCGCGTAACGGTACTCCGCTATTCATTTGCGACTACTGGTCGCGTAAAAGAGAAAAAATAGCTTGTTCGAAAAATAAGAATGTACATACATACATAGAATGATTTAATAAAGGAATACAAAAGCATGGAAAAATGTCGGATTATAGAGAGGATACCGGACTAGCCAAGAGTCGAAAAAATTGTCGGATTATAGAGATGCCAGATTAGACAGGAGCCGGATTAGCCAGATTGCAGTGTATGTGGATGCTTAACCAAGAGAACCTCCTATCTCCTAACCAATATGCATACGGGCAAAACAGGTCGACCACGAATCCCTTACTTATACAGTGCCGCTCAACTAAATAGGTTTGACAATATTTTTAGGTTTGTGATGTAATATCTCTATAACGAGCACTACGATTTTGACGAAATAAGTTTTCTTAAATAAAACAATCAATTATAAATGATATTGTAAAGTTTCATTTTTGTAATTTTAATATTTATATATATATATTTTTTTTTTCAAAAACATAACAAACAATCTTCATATTTTTTGGCTCAACTGAATAGGTTTAACTACTAAAACTAGTTAAATCAATGATGTAAGGCAACATTTTAAGGCAATTTTTAACTTAAACATTAAGACGTACTATTCTAGTAATTTTTAGTATTTAGTGTGGCCACCCTTACTCTTAATCACTTCAAAAATTCGATTGGATAAGGAGTCGTAATAATTTTTTATTTCACTTAGTGAAATTGTTGACCAGGCCTTTTTAATCGCTTCAACTAGGTTGGCAGAGTCTTGAAATTGTCTCCCCCCTTCGTATACTCTCCTTGACAAAAGACCCCAAATGTTCTCAATAATATTTATGTCTGGAGAGTATGGCGGCCACTCGAGTAAATTTACATTTTGGTCCTTAATCCACTGTTTTACAACCCGGGCTGTATGGATGGGGGCGTTATCATGTTGGAATGTCCATGGAATGCGACCATAAATATCCGAAAACTTGGGAAAAGAATTTTGGAGCACAGTCTTGTAAACATTCGCATTCATCCTCGAAGTAACAAACTGAAGCTCACAGGTACCATAATACGATACTGCTCCCCACACCATTACGCCACCTGCACAGCTGTGATGACGACTTAAAAAGCACTCCTCCTTTCGCATATCGTGGAAATAGTAATTGTATCCATCTGGCCCATCGAGGTTGAATTTTTTTTCGTCGGAGAAGACCACGGTTGTCCATTCTTTGTTCCACGTCATATGCTCTCGGGCAAATCGAAGCCGTGCTTCCTTACGTGCATCATTGAGAGGTGGTTTTTTCTTTATTTTCAATCTTTTCAAGTGTTCGGCACTCCGAATAATTCGTTTTACCGTTGCCAAACTAGCATTTACGCCGCATTCTTCCCTAATTTTACTGGCAGAGAGGCGGGAATTCGAGGCAGTTCGAACGATAAGTCGTTTTTCTGATGCCGTTGTTGCATATTTTCTTCCTCCTTTCATGTTTTTTCCGTATTCTGCTTCATTACGAAGAAAACTGCTTACAACGTTTTGACTTCGACCAATCTTTTTGGCTGTTTCATCGTGTTTTAGGCCACATTCAATATAGCTTTTTATTCGACCCTTTTCAAAATCAGTTAAAGGTTTTCCGCGACCCATTTACGTAAAAACTGACAGTAATTGGTTTAAATTTTAGAACACAAAAAAAATTAACTCGTTTACAGCACACAGTCAATTACATTCTGAAGATAAAGTTGTTAAACCTATTCAGATGAGCCAAAAATAGACCACACATTTGGCGAATTTCACGATAAAAGCAAAATAGTAATTTACCGGTGCAGAAATCCCGTTACTGTTCTTAGGCAAATTATGAGTAAACAAATGAAGTTTCAAAAGAAACAAGACTGATGAAAAAAATTGCAGTAGGAACAAAGATAGGAAACATAATGTGAGCAAAATTTTTCAAACCTATTTAGTTGAGCGGCACTGTATTAGATAACTTTATTTGTAACAATTTAGAGACAAAAAACCACATATCGGTACTCTCAATCGATATGGAAAAAGCTTTTGACAGGGTGGGTGCTCATTGTATCATACAGCAACTATATGATTGGAAATTCGGCCCAAAAATCATTAATTACATACGAAGCTACCTCAACAACCGTAGAATACGAGTTAAAGTTAATAACACCCTATCCAATGAAAAACAAGTAGAAACGTTGCAGTCGGACGCACCCGACTGCGGTATACTCGATACCAGTAGTAAAACAGATTAAAAGAGAGCTGATTGCAATGGTGTGTGGATACGGCAGGGGTGTACGCTGCCTCAACGATTGTCTGGTGCAGATGGGGATGCCAAAAAGCTATCTTCCTTCCAAATTTGGTGACTCTAGCTCAAAGTTTGTTAAAGGTAGGGGCTGGGGCGGTATGGGGGCGTGGCATCAAAATTTTTGCTACAGATCTATGTATCATGTCAATAGCTATCCTCAAACCGAATTTGGAGACTTTATCTCAAACTTAGTAGAATATGGTGGAAGGGGAGCTGGGGTCTGGGGGCTGGTATGGGGGGCGTGGCGTCCAAAGTTTAGCTGCAGATCTATTTATGATGTTAATTGCTATCCTCATACCAAATTTGGTGACTCTAGCTCAAAGTTAGTAGAATATGGTGGAAGGGGGGCTGTGGGCTGGAATGGGGGGCGTGGCGTCCAAAGTTTTGCTGTAGATCTATTTATGATGTTAATTGCTATCTTCATACCAAATTTGGTGACTCTAGCTCAAAGTTAGTAGAATATGGTGAAGGGGGGGCTGGGGGCGGTATGGGTGGGGCCGCCATCCAAAATTTTTGGGTTTCTTCATCACCAATCTTGGCATCAAATTTGGCGTCTTTAGCTCAAAAAATGTGGAAAATATAGGCGTTTTTGATTTCAAAATGCAGGGGTGGGGGAAAGGGGGGGCGTGGCTATAAAGCTTTGATGCAGTTTTTTGACGATCGCTAATAGCTATTTTCCTACCAAATTTGGTGACTCTAGCCTTAACGCTTTGGAAAATACACGCATTCCCGTTTTTAGTGAAGCATTGGGTCGGTTTGGGGCAGTATGGATTGGCGTGGTATCCAAAGTTTTTATGAATTTTTTTGGGGGTTATAATTACCTATTTTGGCACAAAATTTGGTGGCTCTAACTCAAAAACTGTAAAAGATATAAGCATTTCTGTTTTTCAACTGCGGGGGTGCTGGGGGCGGAATGGGTGGGTGGGGCTCCAAAACTTTGATGCAGTTTTTGGGGGGTCGTAACCAGTTATCTACCTACCAAATTTTGTGACTCTAGCTCAAACACTATGGAAGATACACGCACTACCGTTTTTAGCGAAGCGTTGGGGTGGTTGAGGGCGGATAGGGCAGTATAGATGGGCGTGGCATCCAAAGTTTTTATGAATTTGGTTGGAGATCGTCAACACCTATCTTGGCACCAAATTTGGTGGGTCTAGCTCAAAAACTGTAGAAGATATAGGCATTTTTAGTGTTAAACTGCGGGGGGGGCTGGGGGCGGAATGGGTGGGCGTGGCTTCAAAATTTTTGATGCAGTTTTTTGGGGATTGTTAATAGCTATTTTCTCCCCAAATTTGGTAGTTCTAGCTGTAAGGGCTTGCGAAATAGCTGGATCTATCGATTTTGCGTTATCGAGTTTATCGATTTGCCAGCCCCCTAGTTATCGTAGAACTCCAATCTTGACACTTTAATTTACTATGCCATAGATAAAGGGGTTTGCAAAGTTTGAAGTCTCTAACTTGAAGGGTGTGGAAAAAAGTTGCGAACATACAGACGGACAGACGGACAGACACCATGACGGACATTGCACAAACCCAATATACTCTTTACCTTCGGTATCGAGTATAAAAACGGCATCCCACAAGGCTCCCTACTTTCAGTCACGTTTTTATACTCGATACCGAAGGTAAAGAGTATATTGGGTTTGTGCAATGTCCGTCATGGTGTCTGTCCGTCTGTCCGTCTGTCCGTCTGTATGTTCGCAACTTTTTTCCACACCCTTCAAGTTAGAGACTTCAAACTTTGCAAATCTGTTTATCTATGGCATAGTAAATTAAAGTGTCAAGATTGGAGTTCTACGATAACTAGGGGGCTGGCAAATCGATAAACTCGATAACGCAAAATCGATAGATCCAGCTATTTCGCAAGCCCTTACAGCTAGAACTACCAAATTTGGGGAGAAAATAGCTACTAACAATCCCCAGAAAACTGCATCAAAAATTTTGGAGCCACGCCCACCCATACCGCCCCCAGCCCCCCCGCAATTTAACACTAAAAATGCCCATATCTACTACAGTTTTTGAGCTAGACCCTCCAAATTTGGTACCAAGATAGGTGGTAACGATCTCGAACCCAATTCATTACAACTTTGGATGCCACGCCCATCTATACTGCCCTATCCGCCCTCAACCACCCCAACGCTTCGCTAAAAACGGTAGTGCGTGTATCTTCCATAGTGTTTGAGCTAGAGTCACAAAATTTGGTAGGTAGATAACTGGTTACGACCCCCCAAAAACTGCATCAAAGTTTTGGAGCCCCACCCACCCATTCCGCCCCCAGCCCCCCCGCAGTTGAAAAACAGAAATGCTTATATCTTTTACAGTTTTTGAGTTAGAGCCACCAAATTTTGTGCCAAAATAGGTGATTATAGTCCCAAAATAAATGCATAAAAACTTTGGATGCCACGCCAATCCATACTGACCAAGCTGCCCCAAACCGCCCCAATGCTTCACTAAAAACGGGAATGCGTGTATTTTCCAAAGCGTTAAGGCTAGAGTCACCAAATTTGGTAGGAAGATAGCTAATAACAATCCCCAAAAAACTGCATTAAAGTTTTGGAGCCGCGCCCCCCCTGAACCCGAGCCCCCTGCATTTTGAAATCAAAAACGCCTATATTTTCCACATTTTTTGAGCTAGAGCCGCCAAATTTGGGGCCAAGATAGGTGATGAAGAAACCCAAAAAAAGTGGATGGCGCCCCCCACCCATACCGCCCCCAGCCCCCCTTCCACCATATTCTACTAACTTTGAGCTAGAGCCACCAAATTTGGTATGAGGATAGCAATTAACATCATAAACAGATCTGCAGAAAAACTTTGGACGCCACGCCCCCCCCATACTAGCCCCCAGCACCCAGCCCACCTTCTACCAAATTCTACTAACTTTGAGCTAGAGTCACCAAATTCGGTTTGAGAATAGCTATTGACATCATAAATAGATCTGCAGCAAAAGTTTGGATGCCACGCCCCCCCTTACCAACCCCATCCCCCCTTCCCACAAATTTTACTATTTTTGAGCTAGAGTCACCAAATTTGGTATGAGGATAGCAATTGACATCATACACAGATCTTCAGCTAAAATTTTGATGCGAAGCCCCCCCCCCCCCATACCTCACCAAGCCTACCATCCACCATATTCTTCTAACTTTGAGCTAGAATCACCAAATTTGGAAGGAAGATAGATTTTTGGCATCCCCATCTGCACCAGACAATCTTTGAGGCAGCATACACCCCTGCAGCAGCATACACCCCTGCCGTATCCACACACCATTGCAATCAGCTCTCTCTTTTAATCTGTTTTACTACTGGTATCGAGTATACCGCAGTCGGGTGCGTCCGACTGCAACGTTTCTACTTGTTTCTCATTGCCTTCAATAAATAATAATAATAATAATAATAGTTTGCTTTATTTGCCGTTTGAGATTTACATTTTGCTTAAAGCTAGCTTTACATTTTGAATCAGAGTTTAGATATTGCATCTTTACAGCTGAGAAATTGTCATGAATTATATTTACATTTGAAATTATATTATTTATTTATATTGAATGATTAAGGAACAAAAATTTGGCAGAGAAAAAAAAAAACCTTAAATTTGAACTTAAATACTAACTTACTGACTACTGATATACCTAGCGTTTTATGCCATAATTAATTGTTGTTATTATTATTAAATTTATAAGTAGCACTTCATATGTGAGTATTTATCATTTTCACTTTAGCTTCATTATGGACATTTATCTTTGCGTAATAAAAGGGTTTGTTAAGAATCATTTTCAGCAACTTATTTTGGGCAGTTTGAATTTTTTTAAGGTGTGTTTGTGCACAGCTACCCCATATCTGGCATCCATATAACATTTTTGGTAAAAATATTGATTTATATATAATTATTTTGTTGTGCAATGATAAATTTGACTTACGATTTATAAAGGGATATAGTATACGTGTGGTTATATTAATTTTATCTATGGTTTTACTGATGTGTTCACTAAATATAAGTTTTTTGTCCAGGCAAATGCCAAGATAGCGTACGCTACTTTCCCACTCGATAACTGTGGCGTTATTTTGCAGATTCTTGTTAGGTAAGAAGTCTGGCTCATGATACATGGTCATTATCATGGTCTGGCTTTCGCTTTTTGGTAAAATAAATTGCTTTTGTTTTAGAAGCGTTTAATTTTATTTTCCATTTATAGAAATAATTGGATAACAATTTTAAAGAGTTTTCAAGCTCTTGATAAATAACATTAAACTCTACGTTGGAGCAATATAACGCTGTGTCATCAGCAAACATTAATGTTTTGCAATTTTCAAAAATTGGAATATCACTGGTGTAGGCATTGTAAAGTATTGGACCTAGTACCGAGCCCTGGGGGACTCCAGCAGTTATTTGTTTATTTTTGGAATTGCAACCTAATAGGGAAACAAAGAAGCTCCTGTTAGAAAGAAAACTTGACAAGAGTTTAGTTAGGTATAGTGGAGTGTTATATTGCACTAGCTTATGAATTAGGCCATGGTGCCATACTGTATCAAAAGCAGCCTCAATATCAAGAGTTACCAAGCCGATAGATTTCTTGCGTGTGAAATTATCTTTGATAAACGACGCAATTTTCTTTAGTGGGTGGATGCAGAGAGGATCTGAATCCGAATTGAATTGAAGGTAAGATGTTGTTTTCCTCAAAGTGGAGATTTAACCTGGCTTTGATAAGGCGTTCAAAAATTTTTGAAAACCCACAAAGCAGGCTTATAGGGCGGTAGCTCAACGGACAGTCGGGTGGTTTCCCTGGCTTGGGAATCGGGATGACTTTAGCTATTTTACATTGAGAAGGAAAGTAGCAAAGTTCCATGCAACTATTGAGAAGAATGGACATAAGTTTAAGTGCATTTTTTGGTAGATTTTTCAAGCAAATATTCGGAATATTATCAGTTCCGGGGGCTTTGTTGTTTTTTAGAGAGTTTACGACTGCTTTTAGTTCTTTTATTGTTATTTGCCTATCTACAATCGGATTATTTTGGCAAACAAGCTGGTTTTGGGTAAGTTGTACAATGTTAGATGTAGGTGGATCAGCAAAGGTATCAGTCGTATGATGCTTCGATTCGAAGATGTCGGCAAGTAAATTGGCTTTGTCGAGGGCGGTTAGATACATTTTATTATTATGCCTAAAACTTGGAATAAATTGTTTTTTTATTTTTAATGACTTTAGTCAATTTCCAAAATGAATTGGAGCTGTTTTCCAGGCTACACAGTTTCTGATTCCATGAAATATTGTTTTGATCAAATAATTTCTGGCGTATAATTGTGTTAAGGTGGTTTACCCTGGCCTTGAAGATTGGTTGTCTGGTTCTATAAGCTTGCCAGTTTGCTTTGGAGTATTGTAATTGATATTTTGTATTGACTGCTTTAATTTGCGAATTAAACTTGCATATAACTGGGAGGTGATCCGAAGGGAGATTAGTATGAACAACGGGGTCAGAAATATTTTGCGGGAAATTTGAAAGAAATATATCAAGAGTGGATGGTTTACTTTTGTAATTTGCCGGGATGTAAGTTGGCTCGTGAGGGTAAATAATGGCGAATTTTCCAGTGGACGAGAGTTCCTGTAATGTATTACCAAAACTATTGGCCCGAGAACAATTCCATAGTCTGTTTCGGCAATTTAGGTCACCTCCAACAACAAAACAGCCAGTGATACGTGAAATTTTGAGCAGATCGCATTTAAATAATTCTTTCCTATGTTTAGTTGAAATTATTTGGTTACAGTTTGTGAGGCACTTTGCCGAAGAACCAGGAAAGTATGCTGAAAAGATTTTTAGTGTTGTTGAATTATCAACTTTAATCTCTATTCCGACATTTTCAATAAAATGGGTATTTATACTTTCGATTTGTTTATGTTTAATTGACTTATGAACTATTATAGAGACTCCACCGCCTCTGGTGGAAGAGCGGTCGTTTCTATAAACTGTGTAATTGGGAATATAGAATTTCATATTTTGTGTTAGCCAGGTTTCACTAACAAGTAGTACATGAATTTTGTTTTCAGTGAGAAAATTAATTAATTCTAGTCGTTTACAATGAATGGCACGCGCATTCCATGCCATAATAGTCAGATGATCTATACATTTATTATTTGGAGTAAACATATTTGAGTGCTAACTTAGTTATGACGTTAAATTGGTCACCTTTTGTTTTGCATACATCTAACTTAGTTATAAGCTCTGTCATAAGAGTTGTTATTTCTTCAAAAGTAAAGAGATCAGATTTTTCTGAGTTTTTTGGTACCGCTTGTGTTATTGTTTTCTGAGAATATGTATTTGTGAGCACCTGACTGAAACTAGGACTGCCATTATTATACATATAGTATGGGGTTTTTTGCGGAATAGGACCGCTAGCTGTGTACTGATAATTATTACGAGTTCTCTTGCCATTTTGCGAGGTTTCCCTGTTGTTGTTTTCTTCACTTTTACTGTTGAATTGTTTACCTCTGTTTGTTCATCAGTAGTGCCTGATAAGCAAGACGGCTTCGGCAACTTACATCGGTGGAGGGGTGATCACCGTTACAATTTGCGCATTTCTTCTTTGTGTTGTCCGTACAACCTGATGTTAAGTGGGGGCCGGCACAGTGGGCGCAAGATGTTTTAACAGAGCACTTATTGGAACCGTGACCGAACAATTGGCACTTATAGCACTGTGTCAATTTATTTGGTGATTTTGTCTTGAACTCCCATCGTACTTTAGTGTGATTAAGATAAGAGTAGTTTTTACGGAGTTCGCTTAAGGTAGTACTTTTGTTTACAAAGTAAACAATGTATAATTACAGTTTGTGGTCACTGCGAGTGGTTTTTTCAATGGTTTTCACATCAATGCAGTTTAATCCCAGGTTGATAAGCATCTGCTTAACTTCAGGATTTGAAAATTTGTCTAGCCCGGAAAGAACCGCTTTGTAAGGCTTGGTTTTTTTGGTTTCGTATGAATAGAATTCACATTTAAGTGCTGTAAGCTTTAAACATATCTTGTCAAAGATTTCCTGTTCTTTTACAAATATCTTAATACCAATAGATATTGCTTTTATATAGTATTCAGAGATATTGCATTCAGTAATGATTTTGTGAACGTAGGAAGGGTTTTGCTTGATAACCGTTTTAGGTGGTATTTTAACGGAGGCCTTGGCTGCCGACTCATCATTTGTCTTATCATCAATATCACTGATGCTATCTTCTTCATTGTCATCTACCGATTGAAGTGGACGGTAGTAATTGTGTTATGCGCTTTGAGATGAGCGCGCTCCAGCGGGTGTGCGTAGCATTTTATGTGTGATCGGTGCTTCAGCACCGCCAAACGAGGTGGTTGTCGTTCGATGCTTAATTTTGATTTGTTGTTTTGTTTTCGGTTATTTTCTTTACTGATCGTAAAGCGAGATAAGAGTTTACTCGCAATAACGTAGCTTTACTTCACTTATTGTGTGGACACTATACCAGAAAACTATCACCGCTCACTATGAGAGTTGGGCGACG
>JAWNNU010000672.1:0-99300 GCA_035044585.1 Scaptomyza polygonia
TTTCGTATTTTGTTATGTGCACTTGTTTGTTTTCGCTTATTAGCTGATAAAGTTTTTTCGATTGCTCTTTGGGCACCTTGGTAGTCGCAGAAGTATCACGTCTGTTCTCCAAGAAGGTCAAAGTGAAACTGTCGCAGCCGTGATTTGTGCAACTTATGAACATCAACATAATTATTTAAAACAAGTAAGAAGGCTCTAGTCGGGATAGCCCGACCAGAAGATACCCTGAACCCAGTTGCAGTCCTTGCATCCTAAAAGTATGCTTCAAATAATTATCACTTTAAACAAAACTCATAACTGACTTAACTTTACGATATCTCTGGTGTTCCTTAACCGATTGAAACGAAATTTTGAGAAAAAGTCTATCGTTACACCAACACCCATTTTTACATTTTCCAAATTCGATAGTTTTTTGTTATCGATTCCATGTGTATATCGAAAACCAGAGTAGTTATCGATAATTTGAAGCAAACTTGTTCTGCTCATGGTATAGGAGAACTTATATTCAAAATCTGAAGTCTCTAGCTCTTGTAGTCTCTGAGATCTACGCGTTCATACAGACGGACAGACGGACGGACAGACGGACATGGTTATATCGACTCGGCTATTGATACTGATCAAGAATATATGTGGGATTTGGATTTAGACGCAGGTTGAATTGCCGCGGTTCTTTAATCGATTATCATTTATCATTTGTTATTATCATTACCATTTTGAGTGCTTAAATTGAATAATGCAACTCTGAGTTATTTCGATATAAGTGGCGGTATCACCGATAAGAAAGTGTATGCAGCTGGCTCTCTCTCTCTCTTCTTCTTGGGCGTGTTGCTCGCTTCTAAAAAATATGTGTTAAGCTAAATTACAAAAAATAATGAAGAACTTACAAACTATGTTAAAAATACAATACGCAAAATAAACTTTAAATATTACTTAATCCATTTAACATTCGGAAATCCTACAAATATGCTGTCAGAAGTGGGATGCAAATGGATTTAAGTCGAACAAAATTTTAACAAAAAGTGCGAAACTAAAATTCTTCCGCAGAAATTGTGCAATACCTGGAAATGCAAGGGTATTAAAAAACACAGTACGAGCAAAAGAAATATCAGATGCATAAATTCAATAAAGTTAATGCAAAGTCTTTCGCAATCATTGCGAAGTTCCCGAAATGGGCTGCTTCTGGAGTGACGAAAACGCAAAGAGCGTAATCGTGAGTGAGAGCGAGACAGCGGATCGTTTATTGCGTCGCAGTTAGCGTAAAGCGCAAAGTTGATCGAGACGTTTCTATTCTGGAAGGCTTTGGCTGGATAGCATTGCCGCAAGGAAAGTACACCTGTGCAGTGGAGTGGATGTAATATGTTGTTGGTTTGTGTGGCAGAGGCTGTATAGCACAAATCCGAGCAACGAATATATGTACATCAAAGGCTGTAGAAGCAGAGCTACTTGGCAGAGAACAGACCGTGGAATAACGGGAAATAGGAAGAGCACAAAGAGAACAGAGTGCGTATCTGAAAAGGCGAAAAACACAAAGAGAGCAGAGCGTTTAGCTGGAAAGAAGAAGACGACACAGCGTGCTGTATCTGGATCGAACTGGATTGTGGCTTGTGTCAGTTAAGTCTTTGTATGCGGTGAGCACAGGGTGTTTCAGATTCTAACAGCTGAACAGAGTATTGTTTTTTTTTTCTGTAACTTTTCAATTGATTATTTTAATTCATAACAATTAATTAACGCAACGTCACCTAAAGAGATAAAATATCGATTAATATCATTTTGAAGTATAACAATTACAAATAAGTAAAGTTACATTTTAATTTTGATATTCAGTATATGTAAAGCGCCAGCAACGACGAGCACAAGATGAACAGAGATCAGATTTTGGCGTTTACAGTTGCCGAATTAAAAGAAAAGTTGTCAGAGTTAAATTTGTTGATAACAGGCAGAAAGTCTACATTGAAGGATCGATTGCTAGAACACTTCGGATTAGATATTGATGGTGAAGCAGATGACGATTCTGATAGTGGCAGATCTGAATCGATGCACACAAGTAGAAATATGGCTCAAGGGAATAGATCAATATTTACATTGCGCGATATAGAAGACTTTCGCAATTTAATGGGTCGAGTCAACTTTCAGTTGAGCAGTGGATACATCAGTTTTAAGATAACGCAGAAGCTGTTCAATGGAACGATCTCCAAAAGTTTATATTTTCAAAGCAGTTGTTGAAAGGCGCAGCAAAAATATTCATTCGTAGCCAACATGGAATTACAAATTGGATATCTCTCAAGCAGACATTGTTAGCAGAGTTTGGTAAAACAATTTTCTCAGTTGATGTGCACAGAATGTTGCGAAATAGACGGAAGCGTCAGAATGAAGACTATAGAGAGTATCTTTATAGCCTAATGGAGATTGGTAGCTCAGTTAAATTAGATGAACCAAGTTTAATAGAGTACTTTATTGAAGGCATACCAGACTCGAGAAGTAATAAAAGTAACTTGTATCAAGCCAAAACACTTCAACAGTTAAAAGAGCAGATTTGCGTGTATGAGAAAATTCGTAGTGGTCGCCCTCAAGCGACGAGTACTAACAAAACTCAAGAGACAAATGAAGAGAAAAAACAATATCACGCCAAAGAGCAGGAAAGAAAGTGTTTCAAATGCGGTGAGACAGGACATTTTGCAATCAAAAGGAAGAAGCAGAGTTCGGGTTTTTTGAAGAATTCAAAGATATTTGTTCGTATGCAGCAGAATTAGATTCCATCATAGATTTATCCTACCTAGAGGGTCCGATCGCAGGAACAGTGAAATCATTTATCAGCAATTATTCGCCAGAAATGAAACATAAAAGTCCCATTGAAATGAAAATATTGTTGAATGATGAGCATCCAGTTTTTGAACGTGCGAGACGCATTTCACATGCCGATAGGTCCACTGTAGACTTGCAAATTGAGCAATGGTTGAACGATTATTCAACCAAGCATTTCAGAATACGCGTCTCCAGTTGTTCTTGTTTCCAAGAAAGATGGTAGCAAAAGATTATGCTGTGACTACAGACGTCTGAATGCAAAGATTGCTAGAGATAATTTTCCAATGCCCTTGTTAGATGATGTAATTGAAAAATTACAGGGACATAACGTGTTTACAACACTCGATCTCGAAAACGGATTCTTTCACGTACCAGTAGAACCTGGATCGAGAAAGTATACGTCTTTCGTGACGCACGCAGGACAGTATGAGTTTTTATACCTACCCTTTGGAATATCAAACTCCCCAGCCGTGTTTTGACGATACATTCATGCAGTTTTAGTAGATCTCGTGCGAGATGGTACTGTTGTTATTTATATGGATGACCTCATCATTCCCGCCAAGGATATTAATGAAGGCATTCAAAAGTTCAAACTAGTGTTAAAACGAGGTTCCGAATATAACTTGCAATTTAAGTGGAGCAAGTGTAAGTTTCTTAAGACGAAAGTAGATTTTTTGGGATATGTCGTAGAAAACGGTACAATAAGACCGTCTGAAGAAAAGACCAAATCTGTCCGAAATTACCCAATACCACATGACCGAAAGAGCTTACAGCGTTTTTTGGGATTAACATCGTACTTTAGAAGATTCGTAAATGATTATGCAGTGGTAGCTAAACCACTCTCTGATCTTCTTCGAAAAGACTCGATGTTTAAGTTGGGTGAAGAGCAGCTTATCGCGTTTGAGCAGTTGAAGATGGCCTTAATGAACGCCCCAGTTCTTCGATTATACAACCCGAAAGCTCAAACGGAAGTTCATACAGACGCTTCAAAGTATGGATATGGCGGTATGCTCTTGCAGAAAGATTCTGAAGATCAAACATTCCACCCAGTCCAATATTTGAGCCGAAAAACTAAGCCTGCAGAAGAAAAATATCATTCTTATGAGCTTGAGGTTCTGGCAATAGTGGAAGCCTTGAAAAAATGGCGCGTTTATTTACTTGGTATTAAGTTTAAAATAGTTACCGATTGCAACGCCTTTGCAATGACTTTGCAGAAGCGTGGTGATATTCCACTAAGAGTTTCACGTTGGGTACTATTTTTACAGGATTTTGATTTTAGTATTGAGCATAGGAACGGCAGCAAAATGAGACATGTCGATGCTTTGAGTCGTATAAGCTGTCTAATGCTAGAAGACTCACTTCACCATAGATTGCAGCAAGCACAAGCTAAAGACCTTTGGATTGAGGCGGTGTTAGCCGTTTTGGAGCACAGCACATATGACGATTTTTATGTGAAGCACGGTATTTTGTACAAGGATCCCATTAAGGAACTTGTTGTAGTACCTTCAATGATGGAAGAGGAAATTATTCGAATGGCACATAAGCAGGGACATTGTTCAGCAAAGCGTACTCAGGAGGCGATTGAGAAAACATTCTATATTCCGCAGCTATCAGTAAAATTGCCAAAAATTTTTCAGAGTTGTATTGAATGCATTGTTTCGGAAAGTAAGGCAGGGAAAAAAGAAGGATTGTTGGCTCCAATTAATAAAGAAGGGCAACCGCTAGGAACTTATCATGTTGATCATGTTGGCCCAATGACACGGACATCTAAGAGCTACAATTATATTTTTGCTGTAGTCGATGCTTTTTCAAAAATTGTTTGGCTCTATCCAACTAGAAATACCACTGCAGAAGCAGTAGTAGATCGGCTTAAAAAGCAATCAGCTATATTTGGAAATCCGAAGCGCATAATTTCAGATAGAGGAGCAGCTTTTATTTCTAATATGTTTAAAGAATATTGTGAGGTTGAGGGTATACAACATTTAATGATAGCGACAGGTGTTCCACGAGGCAATGGTCAGGTCGAACGCATGCATAAAATTGTAATACCTATGCTGTCAAAATTATGTTATGAAAGCCCAAATCAATGGTATAAGCATGTTGATGTAGTGCAGCAGGCAATTAACAGCACACCTCCTAGAAGCACTAAAGTTTCTCCATTTAAATTGCTAACCGGAGTTGAGATGAGGATCAACCAGATATCAGATTTGCGTGAACTATTAAATGAATCGCATATAAAGGAACTAGATAGCGAGAGAGAAACTATGCGTAGGGAAGCGCAAGAAAATATAAACAAGTTGCAACAGGAGAATCGTAAATCGTTTAATAAAAATCGAAAAGTTGAAGTTAAATACAAGATTGATGATTTAGTAGCTATTAAGCGAACGCAGTATGGCACCGGGATGAAGCTCAGGAGCAAATTCTTTGGTCCCTATAAGGTAGTTAAAGTTCAACCTCACGGAAGATATGAGGTTGAGAAAGTTGGTGACCATGAAGGTCCTGGAAAGACTAAAACAGTGGCTGAATACATGAAAAGTTGGGAGCCCTAGATATAGAAATAAAGACGACGATCATTCGAGACGAATGAAGGTTCAGAATGGCCGATTGTGGGATTTGGATTTAGACGCAGGTTGAATTGCCGCGGTTCTTTAATCGATTATCATTTATCATTTGTTATTATCATTACCATTTTGAGTGCTTAAATTGAATAATGCAACTCTGAGTTATTTCGAATACCCGGAGCCGCTACCTTCTATGTAGGCGTGGGTTCGAATCCCACTTCTGACACCATATTTGTAGGATTTCTGAATGTTAAATGGATTAAGTAATATTTAAAGTTTATTTTGCGTATTGTATTTTTAACATAGTTTGTAAGTTCTTCATTATTTTTTGTAATTTAGCTTAACACATATTTTTTAGATGCGAGCAACACGACCAAGAAGAAGAGAGAGAGAGAGCCAGCTGCAAATTAATCAGTCCAGCTTCCACGTAGTTGATAGAAGTCCAGCGACGCGTGGTGCAGCTTCCCACAATAGTCCCACGTCGATCGCAGGTGTCTGGTACTCGAAGCCTTTGTTGTTAGGTATTATCTCGTGCGCGTAAGCGACAAGATAATTCTCGGTGAGTTAGTTACGATGTATAGGGTGCAGAACAACTTATTCTGGAGCCGCTAGTCTAAGGACTTAGTCAGCTATATAAGTTAATATAAAAATCAGTGTTTGCAGCAAAGCTGGTTTAGATCTTTATTTCGCATTCACGATCAGAACAGAACTGAAACTCAAAAATACTTTTAAGCTTAACATTGCCCTCACAATGCATCACGCCAGCAAGTCGCAGTCGGCAAGCCGACTCAACATTCCACATCGCTCAGCGTAGCACTGCAAATAAGCAGTGTCAGCATATTGCGACAAGACGTTTATAGCGCAGAGCGCTGAACTTCATTGTGGCGCATCAGCATTGTTTACATAAAGAGCTTAATAATTAGGTCAATACAATGTAGCTTACTTAGTTGTTAACTACCCCCCCCCTCAGAACAAAGCCCGTCCTCGGGTGTGATAATGCTACCGATCATCTGTTGTATCTTTGCGGATGCTCGTCTTTTCCTTAGTATCAAAAACCCGAGAAGCAAGCCAATGAAACCAACATTTAGCACGACTCCAACCGCAAACCAAAATTTTGGAGATCCAGCCGCATCAAGCTCATCCTTAAATTCTTTGATGGAGCGCAAGTTGTAGCTACTCATCCGATGTAGCAGGGGTATGCTGAGTACCGGGTCGTGGCCGATGATGTTTAATAGCGGCGACCTCACGATACCAGGCTGCTTAGCTAACGCCCTTCGCATGTTTGCGAACTCGGTGCCATTTATGGTGGCCGATTGTTCGAACGTTATTAAATGTGTACCTGCGACAACCACTTCCGCGCCATCATCAGTACGAACCCGGGCTGTGGCCTCGTTGATGATGATCACTCCGTCATCTACCACGGTTATCTCTTTCAGGTGGCTAGGTTGGGTGTGACAATGCGCGGTGTTGCCCGCATGGAGTGAACGAGCGCAAGTTTCACGACGAGCCCGTTCGCAAAAGGTGTTATGCGTGGTTTCTGCACAGTTGGTGACCGCAAAGGTGTCCTCCTCGCATTCTGCTAGAGTATCCTCGTCGAGCCGCAAGATGACTTGTTGATGTGATACGGGGTAGACATTGACCTTCTTACATCTGAATTTAACTTTAGGGTAAGCAATTAGTATGTGGATAATATTTTCGGACTGAAGTACCTTAATTCTAGAGGCTTCTACTAGGCTAACTATGGGAATATCTTGTCCAACTAGCGACTTCAGGTCGGCATGATCGAGTATCGTGGGGTTTACTATATTGGATTTGGCCAAAGTAATGGTAAGGATTAAATTTTGTATCTCTGTACTTAACATTCTGTTTCTTGCCAAGAGAGCCTCAAATAAATGCGGGGTGTCAAGCAAGTCACTCTTTCGCGCTTTAATGATTTTATTGATCGTGTCGGTCAGTTGGTTTATTTGTTTTTGCGTTTCTGAATTTATAGTGATTTGCCTAGAGTTGGATTCCACTAGCTGAGCCTCAGTGACTCGGATTTTCAAGAAATCCGCGGCATCAGGCGTGCCAGCAACCACTTTCAAAGCTGTTCCTAAAAAATCTAAACTCCTTGCAAATCTATGGTGTACTCTGAGAACGGACAATAATGTTTTCAAGTGGTCAGTGTCAACATCTAGCAATTTGCGCATGTGTGACTGCGGAAAGGAATCGGACAACTTTTCTGCCTCGTCTATCATGCTAGCAAATTCAGACAAGTTGCTTGAATGCCTAAGGCAATCTCTTTGTTCAAACACCAATACTTCACCGTCTATTACCGGGATATAATTGGCGTGAGAAAAGTCGGTGATCCGAGCATTAGCCACTGCTAAGGTGATAAGCAGCGAGAGTGCGAACCTGAAATTCATAGATGGTATGAGATAGGTTTTTTTTGCTTTTATTAAACTGACTTACTAGCTAATTTTCAAGAGGAGACCTATTTGAGGTTGTCCTTGTGGACCACCCTCCCTTTTATGAGAACAGCCGTTCCCAGGTCTGCTTCTACCTTCTGTTCCGTGCACAACGGTGTTAGCTTGTTGCCTAACCTTCTGTTGTTTTTTTGGTAAACTTTTTCTCCTACCTCAAATGTACGGTTCTGTCTGGATTGGTTGCATCTCTTGATGTTGTCTTGCTGGGCTTTCACTAATCTATTTTTTATGTCAACGCGACTTTCATTGGAGCCTGCGTGTACGATGTTAATTGGTTTTTCTTGGGTGACTGAGTGCAAGGTTTTATTGTACTCTACTGTCGCCCTCAAGATTAGCTCTGTTGTGTCTGTGATTTTTTTATCAAGTTTCAAGCATCTAGCAATCTCTGCTAAGGTGCTATGAAATCGCTCTACTTGGCCATTTGACGAGCTATGAAGCGGAGGCGCATTCACAACGTCAATGTTATAGCTGTTTTTGAGCATAGAGGTTATGGTTTCCGAGTTGAAAGCGGCCTCATTGTCGCAATATATTGTCTTGATCTTGGGAAACATGTTCACAAGCTGTAGTAAGGGGCTTGTGATGTCAACAATTGTTCTGGACAGTACCGGTTGTACGACTGCAAATTTTGAGAACTTGTCAACACATGTAAGGAATTGTTTTTTATCGGTTGAGAATATATCTATGTGCAACATTTCGCCGGTGTAATTTGGAATGGGCGTTTCCCCGAGTTCTTGCTTTTTCGGGTGCCTGTCATATTTAGCTATGGTGCATACTTTGCAGTTTGCAACCACTTCTTTAGCTAAGTTGCTCATTCTGGGAAAATAATAGTCACGAAGGACTTGCTTAACATTTTCCTGCGCTGCTCTGTGCGCGCGATTATGCTCAGCAGTGATGATTTCCAACTGCTCATTTCTGTCTGTTATGTCCTGCACATAATTCTTGCAGTGGCGAAATTGTGTGGCCGGAAAGTGGGCAATAAGTTCGTGTTGGAAACTTGCCAGTGTGGGCAGGTCGCAGTGTATGGCATTTACGACTTCCGTGTTTACGACTTCTTTAAGAATGTTTAGAATGCAGCGCTTGTCAGTGAAATTGATCAAGTGGCGTGTTTTGCTGCGAAACAGCAGAATGTTTCGCTTTAGCGGAAAACGTGCTTCTTCGAGCACAATTTGGTTTCTAAAGCAGTTTAGAGGTTTGTCTGTAGTTTCGACCGTGTAGGTCAGTGAAAGTTCGCTGTGAACGGTTGCAGCGTCCGAATGATTTTCATCTTGAAGAGCATTAATGTTCTGCCTGGAAAGGGCATCGGCGACCAAATTTTCTTTGCCTGGTTTATAAAAGACTTTAGCATTGTGCTGATCAATATAAGCTTTCCATCTTTTAATTTTTGCGTTAGTGTTTTTGTCAGCTACCGCGAAAGTAAGGGGCTGGTGGTCCGTGAAAATGTTAATTTCCCTGGAACCGTACAGGAAATTTTGTAATTTGCCCAAAGCCTAGACAATAGCCAACAATTCTCTTTCATTGGTGGCATAGTTCATCTCCGCTTGTTTTAAAGTACGGGATATCATCGTGATTGGTCTGCCCTCTTGGGACAGTACCGCCCCAATGCCACTAGCTGAGGCATCGGTGGTCAGGTCAAAGGGCCTTTTGAAGTCTGGGTACATGAGTATGACCTCTTCAGAAGCCAAAATGTTGCGCAGTCGTTCAAACGCGTTGCGTTGTGTTTCGTTGAATTCAACAGGAATTTTTTTTGACATATGTCTGCTCACGGAGCCGTTTTCCCCCTTGAGTATGTCTGTTATTGGGCGCGCTATAGCGGCAAAGTCTCTGATGAAGACCCTGTAATAGCTTGCTAACCCTAGGAATGCTCTGACGCCGTACACGTTTTTGGGTTCAGCGTATTCTTGAATGGCTTTGACCTTTTGCGGATCGGACTTAGCCCCGTCCTTGGTTACTATGAAACCGAGGTATTCTAGGCTTTCTTTAAAAAACCTAGTTTTTTCCTGGCTCACTCTCATGTTAGCATCGATTAAACACTTCAGCACCGTGTCAATGTGGCGAACGTGTTCTGCCTCAGTTTTCGAAAAAATTATGACGTCATCAATGTAGACGTAACATATTTTTCCTATTTGGTCCCTTAGAACATCATCTATTGCTCTTTGGAAAATGCTACTTGCATTTTTTAAACCAAACGGGAGCCGGCAAAATTCGTATTTGCCACTGCTCACTGAGAACGATGTCTTTTCGCGGTCATGTTCCGCTAGGTAGATCTGGTGGTACCCAGACTTTAGGTCGAGGGTAGTGAAAAACTTTGCCTTCCCTAGGTTCGCTAGAATCATAGGAATACTGGGCATTGGGTACCGGTCTGGGATGGTTTTTTCATTTAGTTTCCTAAAATCAATGACCAACCTCTTGTTTTGGTTACCATAGGCGTCTTTGCCTTTTTTGTCTACAACCCATGTTGGGCTATTGTAGGGTGACCTTGATGGCCTAATAATGCCGTCTTTCAACATTTGCTTGATTTCATTGTTTACAAAATCGGAAACGCCCATAAGGTGTGGGTAGGCTCTGGAGTATACCGGTTCTTTGTCTACTGTGCGAATCGTGGCAGTGACGGCGGTATTGAAAGGGAGAGCTTCGTTTGCTGTTGAGAAGGCTTTTTTTCTTTTGATAATTACGTTCTTAAACTCCTTTTTAATGGAGGGAGGAACCACAATGTCATCGACATTGGTGAAATTTACATTCGCGCAACTGTGATACTGGAGTTTTTCAGAGATGCCTTGATATTCTAGAGAGTTTTTTGCCAAGTTCAACTTTACCCCGGCCTGTGTTAACAAGTCAAAGCCTATAATTGCGTCGAACGTGCTGAGCGTGTCTAGTAAAAAAAATGGCGAAGTATGCCGGAAAATGTTCATCAGGCATTTTTGCGTGATGTCATTAGCGCCGTGTAACGATTTTACCGAGAACGGCCTGGCGACCGGCATTATGGTTTTTAGCTCCTTTATGGGCTTAACATAATTTTTTGCCGCGCCAGTGTCGATTAGCATTTTTAATGTTCTCCCAGCCAACCGTCGTTCAATGAACGGCAACCGGGAGTGTTCACTAAAAAATGGACTGAGTCCTCGCTTTGAGCGTACTCATTTTCGCTCTCAATTTCTTCAACTGCAGCCTTAGCTGCCTTTTCGTATTCTGCCTTCAGCTCTTTGGAGTCTTCCTGCACTACATTGTTCACGCGTTGGCGTCTTGGACCTGTCGCACGGTCTGAGGAATTCTTACGCTTGGGTGCGTTCGAGTCGTTTGGTTGGCGTTTGCTGTATTCAGTGTGTTGCCTGAATTTGGAAGACGAGTCTACCTCCATTGGCTGTGGGGCTTGCGCCTGGTTATCTTTTGGAAAGTGCTCTTGGGGGTTGCCCTTTGGTCGTTTAACAAAGTGAGGGTTCCTGTCTTGGTTTTGTTCTTCTTTGTTAAACTTGCCTGGCTTGTTGTTGAAGCGGGATTTGCCGTTTTCAGAGCCATGGGCCCGCTCCTCTACAGCTTTGGCGTAGGAGTTCGCGAACATGCTTCTTTCAATGCTAGATTCAGCTTCTCGGGCCAATGCCAACGCTGACGGAAGGTCTTTGGGTTGAGCTGGGAAGACAACCGCTCTGAGCTGCTTCCTAAGTCCCGAAATGAAGGCATGCAAGGCGTCGGCTCTAACTTCAGCGTTGAGCAAATCGGCGCCAGCTTGCTCGTGGGACATAACAATTTTATTGGTTACCAATGTCAGTTTTTTCTCGACTTCGTCGTAATACTGCATCAGCGACATGTCGCCTTGTCTAACCATTTCTAGATTTTGCCTCAACAAGCGCAAAGATGTTTTGTCTGAGTAAGTACAGTCTAATCTGGCCAGTATGGCATCAAAGTTTAGCACAGTATTGTGCGACACAAGCAGGGCGCCCGCTGTGCCTCTAATCTTGTTTCTGATAATGGCCACCGCTTGGTAGTGTGCACTACTGCCGTTGTAAGGCTTGAAAAGCTCATAAGCGTATAAGGCCGATTGCCTCCAGGCTACGTATTCGTCCTGAATGCCCGTAAATTCTGGTACCGATTTGATTATGTCTAGCGGAATGTCGCATCTGGTAACCATATCGACAGAAACTTTTTCATAAGTAATTATCTGTGGTGTTTCCACCTCCAAACTCTGCACCTTAGCAACTAACTGACTTATCTGTGCTTGCATGTGGTTTTGTTGCTGCGCCAATGCTTCTCTGATAGCATTGTCAACAACAACCTTTACTTGTTCGGGATTCATG
Source organism: Scaptomyza polygonia (assembly GCA_035044585.1). Lineage (NCBI taxonomy): Eukaryota > Metazoa > Arthropoda > Insecta > Diptera > Drosophilidae > Scaptomyza > Scaptomyza polygonia. The sequence goes on from JAWNNU010000672.1 coordinate 12,115, forward strand.
GTGTTTTCTACAGGGGCACTTTGTAACGGTTCTTCTATGTCCCAGTTTTCTTCAGTGTCGTCCTCAATTTTGATGTCCCTAATTGCGCCCACCCAACTCATTAGCTGTTGGTTGGCACTCCGCAAATTTACTTAGGCCGATTATAATTGATCGGCAGGTTTGTTAGCTAGCGACCCTTGGTCGCGCAAGAAACAGAATGAATTGTATTTATTAATTGTGAACAAACAGTATACTTTGGTTAAAAAGGTATGCAATAACTTTAATTTTGTTGGGTATGCAACCGAATCTATTTTTAGGTATGCAATGATTTTTATTTTGGGTATGCAACAAAATTATTGTTTAGGTATGCAACGATTTTGTTATTTTTATTTTTAGGTATGCAATGATTTTTATTCTTTGGGTATGCAATGATTTTTTTTTATTTTTGGGTATGCAATAATTTTTTTTACTTTTTTGGGTATGCAATGAATTTTGGTTTTTGGGTATGCAACAAAAAAAATTTTTTAAGGCATAAAAAGTATGCATCTAAACGCAATTGTTGTTATATATGATTTCGATTGTACTTGAACATGCCAATGAATTCACTTTGTTGAACTTACATGTTTTTGCTAGATCGTAGGTTCTAATTTTAAGTTGGGCGCCAATTAATCAGTCCAGCTTCCACGTAGTTGATAGAAGTCCAGCGACGCGTGGTGCAGCTTCCCACAATAGTCCCACGTCGATCGCAGGTGTCTGGTACTCGAAGCCTTTGTTGTTAGGTATTATCTCGTGCGCGTAAGCGACAAGATAATTCTCGGTGAGTTAGTTACGATGTATAGGGTGCAGAACAACTTATTCTGGAGCCGCTAGTCTAAGGACTTAGTCAGCTATATAAGTTAATATAAAAATCAGTGTTTGCAGCAAAGCTGGTTTAGATCTTTATTTCGCATTCACGATCAGAACAGAACTGAAACTCAAAAATACTTTTAAGCTTAACATTGCCCTCACAATGCATCACGCCAGCAAGTCGCAGTCGGCAAGCCGACTCAACATTCCACATCGCTCAGCGTAGCACTGCAAATAAGCAGTGTCAGCATATTGCGACAAGACGTTTATAGCGCAGAGCGCTGAACTTCATTGTGGCGCATCAGCATTGTTTACATAAAGAGCTTAATAATTAGGTCAATACAATGTAGCTTACTTAGTTGTTAACTTGCATACACTTTCTTATCGGTGATACCGCCACTTATATCGAAATTTGCGTGCAAGTTTTCGAAATCATGTTTTATTGTTTTTGTTGCCGATTAAATTATGGTTTTGCTCCAAAACAATTGATATGTCCGTGCAAAACAATCATGCAAATTATCGGGAAATAAACTATCAATATTTCTGACCATAAGTAAATTCGTCTTTACGGTGGCAGCCCTGATTTGTGCAACTTATGAACATCAACATAATTATTTAAAAAAAAACCTTTAAAACCCTGCCACCTGTGAAAAAAAATTACTTTTGCGCAGCGTAACAAAGGCATTAGCATGCATTTCAGCTTTTTATATTCTTAATATATTCAAATTTAAAATCATACAAATACTATATTTCATATATTTCATTATTTTTGTTGCACAAGGACAGACGTATTCTACGGTTAAACTACGCGCCCGTGTGATCTAACACAGGATACATTTTTTGACGTAGAATACGTCTTACGTTTCGGTATGAGTGTGCTATCCAAAAAAGTTGTTGTTGTAATATGGTTGCTTCACAAAATCGCTCATTGCTCATGAACTAATGAATAGATTTTCCTCAAATTAATTTCATTTTAAAGCCAAGGCTTCGACTTTTATTTTAAGCTATATATATATATATGAAGTGATTACATTTTCTATTAAAAAATTGAGACCAAAAACATGCAATATTTTGCTTCATTTTGAAGACCTTAAATTGCTCTAGCAATCTCAATAATTAATCAATTAATCTGAGTTTTTCGAATTTAAGTTGAAATGAGGTAAACAAACATTCCCACATTCAAATTTCTAATAATTTTGCCAAATAAATAACTTTTTAAGGCAAAAAATCATTGCAAAAATCACTACTTTTTTTTCAATTGGACATAGCTCAAAAATTCCGCCAGAGAATCGATTAAAACTTGTTTTAATACAAAGAAGACTTGATTTCCTTTCGTTTGACATACATGCGGTCATGACTGATAGCTTCTAAATGTGGAAATTTCATTAAGATATTCGGGCATAATTAAATTTTCATACATAAATTCTTCCGTGCCAGGGGTGAACAAGCTCAGCTTAAGCGTCAGCCCCAAACAATTATAACACAATAAAATATGTTTGCGTGCAAGTTTTCGAAATCATGTTTTATTGTTTGTGTTGCACATCAAAACAATAAATATGCCCGTGCAAAAATATCATATAAACTATAGTGAGCTAAACTATCGATAATTCGTCTTTACCGTGGCAGCCCTGATTTTCGCATCTTGTGAACAGTAACTGTGAATTAAGTTAATTTAATTTAATTTAAATGAATATTGAACAATGCCGCCTGTAAAAAGAAACGTAGCTTCGCTGCGTAACAGAGTGAATATTTTAAATTTACGGAATAGAAGTTCAGGTAAGTTGTGTTTTAAAATTAAATATTCGAATTTGTCTGTCTGAAATTAAAATTAATAATCAAAAAAAATTTATTCTTGGCTCTGTGTACTTTCATCCAAATGTTTCCCAAAACAACAAGCAACAAATACTTTTTTCTGCTTTGATGAAATATTCTCACCTCACTGCACTAATAGACAAGAATTTCACAGTTGACACCGAGGTGGACATGCTCGTAGGTGATTTAAATTTAGAAATGACAAATGATTGTTCATTTGCAGAATTTATGGAAGAAAAATTCAAATTAAAGTATATTAAAAATGCAGCAACCACCTTAGGTCTAACCAATATAGATTTAGTATTTGCTAGAAATTTAAGTGTATCAATAATGAATTACATATCATACTTTTCCTTTCACAAACCTGTCATATCAAAAGTCACATTTCGAACATAAAACAAAAATACAATTTTAGATTTAATTATGCACAAATTTTGATGCAATAAATTATGTAAATATACATATATTTCAATTTCAAGTCAATGTTTGCTAAATTTATATCAGAGATGCTAACCAGTATTGCAGTAAAAAGGAAAAATTAGCCAAATGACAACAAACACAATTAAAAATAAAATAAAACATCTATGTGGTTGTTGTTATTAGGCTACCGCTTCATAATTTTTGTTCCACAAGGACAGACGAATTCTACGGCTAACCTATGCGCCCGTGTGATCTGACACAGGCTGTCAATTTTTTTTTTTTTTAGCCCTGGAGTCGCCAAACTTGTTGGAAGACGTCAGAAGCTAATGTGCTTTCAAATTTTGTCTTAACACTGTTCCAGATTTAAATTTTTCCTATCTTTAAAGCCGGAATGCACATGATGATGTGGGATTTTGGAAAACATCATCAACTATATTGACCTCAAAACCGGTGGATTTTAGCTAAAAACTGTAATGTATAGGCGTTTCCAATTGCGGAGTGCTTTGGGAGCGGGAAAGGTGGGAGTGGCATCAAACTTTTTGACGAGCTATTTTACATAGACTTATGATAACAAGACAGTTCGTGAGACCTGGAATGTTATGTTAACATAGAGAAGCGCAACCACAGCGAAAACACCTGGACAACAAATGCCAGTATATTTCATCATTTGTTTACACATTTTACTCGACACAAACCAGCTGGTGCAAAGTCGGCCATTTCTTTTTTTAGCTTTTTGTTGTGACAGCAAAATGTGCGATGCGTACGGCACAATTAGTTGTGGCCGCATTTCGTTGCTCTTTTTGTTGTCACAAAATATGAAATAGGCAATTTTAGACATTTGCTTAAATCTACTTGCTGCTGCCCAACATAGAAGCGTGGTAAAGACTTATTAAACTTTGTTCAATTATATTGCAAACGTTAGAAACTGTAACGATTAACGTGCAAGTATGGATGAGCGGATGGTATTGTAACGGCCAACGGAGTACGCGCTGGCTTCTACGGCTGTGGCTCGTCGGCTAAGTCGAGGGTACCAAAAGAAAGAACCGAGTGTTACTTTGCTCCAGTCATATTCTTTTTATAATTAAATTCGCGTACTATTTTTACCGGGACAGAGGCAAAGGGGATGACGTTAGATATGAGGAATTAGGAAGGAAGCTCGTAAAATTTGTGTGTTTTTGGGGGCGGCAGAAAAAAAAACAAACAATACCCAATATAGGCTGTGGCGAAGGCTGCTAATGTTAATGCACAAGGTGTGAAAGTGCATACGCCTACCCTACCATGATCCTGATAATCGCCAATTTTAAATACCTCGATTCAGGATCCCTATAAGCACCTATGGGAGTCAACGCATCTCGTTCAAGCTGGACAAGGTTCCAATAAAACAAAAATAGCTTAAGCTGACATTTTTATAATTTTTAACGCAATTACTTAGACTGGATTATCGTAATACCTAACATAACGCTAACCAAATCTCTAGAGTAAACCAGATATATTACAAAACGGCAAGTGCTTAGAGCGGATAAAATAAACAATAATCGTCTATACAACAAAAGAATAAATATATAAATATGAAATAAATATGAGCATGCATATGGATTACTTTATATACTTAAGTTAGTCATTATAACATGATATGAGATTCGTTAATTTATTATTAAGTCTTCGTTAAGTATGTATGTGTGAATGAAAAGAAAAAAAATCAGTACGTTAACTTTTTTTAGTTAGTGTGTTTACATAGGTTAGTGTGTTTACTCGGTCTGAGTTCAAGGTTAGTTAAGAGAAGCTTTTGGATAAAGCTACATTATCTCACGGAACGAGAAGCTTTCACGTGGACATATTAAGAGATTTTAAATTATAAAGAGCGGTAACTTACAGCGGCATTATCCCACGCAGCAAGATCTTTCCTTGTGTGTGTGTGCTTTTATCCCTCGCTGAAGCTCTAGTAAACGAAATGAATTAGAGAGTGTGGTGGATAACTAAAGGTGTAAGCTCTCTTAGCCTATACTCTTCTTTTGTTTGTTAATTGTTTCTTCTTTTTCTTGCACATAACCTAACTTGATTTTATTATTACTTAGCATATTTTTCTTTTCTATTTTTAATTTAAATAGTTTTAGTTTTCACCTAAATTTTATGCGAAGATACGACAGCATATTTTTTTTGACGTAGAATACGTCTTACGTTTCGGTATGAGTGTGCTATCCAAAAAAGTTGTTGTTGTAATATGGTTGCTTCACAAAATCGCTCATTGCTCATGAACTAATGAATAGATTTTCCTCAAATTAATTTCATTTTAAAGCCATGGCTTCAACCTTTATTTTAAGCTATATATATATATATATGAAGTGATTACATTTTCTATTAAAAAAATGAGACCAAAAACATGCAAAATTTTGCTTCATTTTGAAGACTTTAAATTGCTCTAGCAATCTCAATAATCAATCAATTAATCTGAGTTTTTCGAATTTAAGTTGAGATGAGGTAAACAAACATTCCCACATTCAAATTTCCAATAATTTTGCCAAATATATAACTTTTTAAGGCAAAAAATCAGTGCAAAAATCACTACCTTTCAATTGCACATTGCTCAAAAGTTCCGCCAGAGAATCGATTAAAACTTGTTTTAATACAAAGTAGACTTGATTTCCTTTCGTTTGATATACATGCGGTCATGACTGATAGCTTCTAAATGTGGAAATTTCATTAAGATATTCGGGCATAATTAAATTTTCATACATAAATTCTTCCGTACCAGGGGTGGACAAGCTCAGCTTAAGCGTCAGCCCCAAACAATTATAACACAATAAAATATGTTTACCCCAATTCTGAAATTTGCGTGCAAGTTTTCGAAATCATGTTCTATTGTTTGTGTTGCACATTTAATTATGCTTTTGCACCAAAACAATAATTATGCCCGTGCAAAAATATCATATAAACTATCGTGAGCTAAACTATCGATAATTCGTCTTTACGGTGGCAGCCCTGATTTTCGCATCTTGTGAACAGTTACTGTGAATTAAGTTAATTTAATTTAATTTAAATGAATATTGAACAATGCCGCCTGTAAAAAGAAACGTAGCTTCGCTGCGTAACAGAGTGAATATTTTAAATTTACGGAATAGAAGTTCAGGTAAGTTGTGTTTTAAAATTAAATATTCGAAATTATTCTATAAAAGACTCCGCCAACTTGAACGCAATTGGTACAAACAGCGTGTTTTTTATATATGTAATTAAATTTGTATTATACAATTAATTTTAATATAGAGACGGCAACAACTACAGTTGCAACAACTGCAAATAACACAGGTAGAAAGAATATGCTTTTATAATGTTACTTTTATATACTTATAGAAATAATATCTATTTCAGCGATTGAATTAGTAAAATTAGCCAAATGACAACAAACACAATTAAAAATAAAATAAAACATCTATGTGGTTGTTGTTATTAGGCTACCGCTTCATAATTTTTGTTGCACAAGGACAGACGTATTCTACGGCTAACCTATGCGCCCGTGTGATCTGACACAGGCTGTCAATTTTTTTTTTTAATTGTGTTCTGGCGTCTCGACACCACTTGCAATTTACGTTAACTTTTGGTTAATCACATTTATACCAATACAACAAAAAAAAAATATGCAAAATATTACAACATTAAATTACACTTATTTATATTAAACATTTAACTCTCTTTTTGCGTATACTTGTGCCGGTATATTACATAATAGACATCTGCATGATTCCACTCACAACATACCGTTCATTGACTACATTCGAGTAGAATCGAATAGAATGAAGGGAATGTAAGAAATGAAACGACATGGTATGAGAATGAGTTCGCGTTTTGCTTCATAGTTTATGATCTTCAACGAAATGAAACAGAACGAATGAAGCGTAAAGCGAAATGAGACAAGTGGTAATGCAAAAAATATTCGAACGATTCGAATTGTTGCGTATGTATTCAGTGTATTCTTTTTCTTCGAGCTTCAACGACGCAAAAATGGACAACCTATTAATAAAAGAAGCCGACAAGTCTGTATGTATTCGTAGTGCGCATTTTGTTTGTTTAATGTATAAATATTTATAACAATTTGTTTATTTGTTTTTTTCGTGCTTAGATATTAACCTGTGTTGGGTATTAAGTAAACTGTGTATTTGTGACCTGTACAAGACAAGGTGGAACAAGAAATTGCTGGATATGCAAATATTTATGTTGCATACACAAATGATTTTAATGCTTTAGCTTGGTGGCATATGAACAAGCAATTTTTTCCGCTATTGCACAAAACAAGCTGCAAAATATTTTGCATTCCAGCGAGCAGCGCGGCTTCGGAACGCACATTCTCAAACGCGATAAATTTAATTACAGAAAAGCGTTGTCAAATCGCCACCAATCCGGAAAACATTAACAAAATAATGTTTTTGCATTCAAATTTAACTTAGTTATATTGATATTTTAGAAATAAGTTTAATAAAAAACCAAGAATATGAATATAAAAACGCATTTAATTGCTTCATATGTTTCCACTTGTTTACAGTTGCAATTCGAATCGTTCGAATGAGTTTCTATGTACTCACTCCATTCAATTCGTTTCTCTTTCTCTATTCTTGGTGCGTCTGAGTCGTACGTAAGCGAGCCTACTCACTCACACCAGTTTGACTTTGCATTCAAATTCGCTCAACTCATTTTGAGCATTGTGCATTTGAATGTGATTTTTTTGCCACTCATGCAGATGTCTATTACATAACCTTTGTAGGGCTAGGTTCGTTTGGCACTAAATCACTTATAACTTATCATAACCATAGCAACCAAAAAAAAAAAACTAATCCACTTCGCAGTTGATGTAGTGTTTAGAACATATTAAGCTTTAAATTCTGCGCGTCCACATAATTCCTTGTTCGCGGCAATTTTCCTCGCGGGGTAGTTGCTCTGCGTGCGACTTCAACTCCGGACTGGTGTAAGAGGCCCAATTTTAACATGCGGGAGCGGTAGCTTAAGAGAGCGATTGGTGGCTGTAGTTGTTGCGGACAGCTGATCCGTTTAAGAACATATGCACATATGGAATTGCACCAAATTGTAGATCACTCTAATTAATTCGTAGTTCAAATTAACCGAATAGTAATTCACACTAACCAACTTGTAGCTGATACTAGCCAATTCGTAGCTCAAACTAACCAAATTGTAGGTCAAACGGCTAATGGATGTTCGTGGCACTGTTTTAAAACGTCAGGAACCAACTCTTTTGGTACCCACAACTTCCAACACATATCGTCTGCAATTTGCTCACCAGTAGTGTGCTCTGCTCGGCGATAGAATATATGATTTTTAACCTTGACATCTGGCAATGGAACCGTTTGGTTTACAATTTGGTCTTTGAGTCCCACATACCCCTGAGTGTGAAAATGCCAAGATTTCAGATCAATCGGACAATCCAAAGATATTTCTGACAAATCTTACGTATATATGCGAGAAAGTGCATCCGGAATTACATTCTTACTGCCTTTGCGATGATAAATTTTGAATGAAAATGCCTGCAACTTTAGTTCCCATCTCGCTAATCTGGTACTCAAATCCGTTTGTGACATGAGCCACTTTAACGAAGCATGATCCGTGATGATGGAAAATTCATGTCCCTCTATATATGCTCTAAATTTTTTTACGCACATAATAGCGGCCAAACATTCTTTTTCCGTCACTGAATAATTTCGTTGACACTTATTTAATTTGCGAGACATAAAAGCAATTGGTACTTCATTACCCTCGCTATCCTCTTGCATAAGCACGCCTCCAACACCGGTATGACTAGCGTCACAATGTATGAAAAAAGGCAACGTAAAGTCCGGACTATGCAATACTGGAGCCTTGCACATTTGCTCTTTTAACAATACAAACGCTTGTTGAGCCTCTTCTGACCATTCAAATTTTTTTCTACTTTTGAGGGTATCAGAAATGGGTGCAGCAATGCCAGCATAATTATTAATGAATTTATGATACCAGCCTGTGGTACCAAGAAATCGACGGACTTGTTTAATCGAACGAGGTACTGGAAAGTCTCTTATCGCAGCGACTTTGTCTGGATCAGTTTGAATTGTACCATGGCCTATCACATGACCTAAGTACTTAACTTCTTTAAGGCAGAATTTACTCTTTTCTACATTAATGGTAAGACCTGCAAGGGCTAAGCGGCTTGCAAGTTGTCTTAGCACGGTGATATGCTTTTCAAATGACTATGAAATAACTAGCAAATCATCCAGATAAACAAAAATCTCGTTACGCAAACTGGGCGGTATAACCTTATCCATTATCTTGGACATAGTTTGCGGCGCGTTGGTTAACCCAAACGGCATGACAGTGAAGTGATATAGCGGTCTACCTGGGACCGTAAACGCTGTCTTCTCTCGAGCTCGTTGCGTTAATGGGATTTGCCAATAAGCATCTTTTAGGTCGATACTCGTTATGTACTGAGCTCGAGGAAGTCTACTAAGTATACCATCGATTAATGGCATTGGGTATGCATTTTTAACTATTACTTCGTTTACTTTTCTACTATCAAGACATAAACGCACCTTTCCAGGTTTCTGAACAAGAACAATAGGAGATGACCACGGACTGTCTGATTCTTCTATAACTCCTAGCGCTAGCATTCTCTCCAGTTCATCGTACATTAGCTTTTCGATGGCTGGCAATACTGCTTAATGACGCTGCTTAATGGGTGTACCGCCGGTCACGTCTATGTCGTGAGAAAGCCAAGTTGTCTTGCCAAGGCTTTTCTCCGCAAAAGAAAGAATCAATTTAATTGTAGATGTTAACTCCTTGTGCTGCTGAGCCGTTAGTAAAATTTTTAAGGGGTTGGATATGTCTAAAGATGCCACTTTAGCATTTTGGGTTTTATGCATTAACGCCAAAGGCAACAAGTCGAATGCTATCCAAAAATCAATGCCATGATATAAATTTTGTGATAGCGAAGGAACAATATAAAAGCATAATCGTTTTGTATCACCTCTAAACATAATTTCCGTTGTGATTTTACCCACGATCAATTGTCTTGCCCCATCAGCGGTGCGAACATTTAGGTTCAATGGCTTCTATTCAACTCGATTCAACTCTGATGCAAATTTACTACCTATACAACTAATCGACGCTCCTGTATCCATAAGACCACTAAGCGCTTTCCCCAATAAGGTTAGATCGGCATATGGCCGCACGTCACTAGACAAATCTACAATAGAGGAATTTATATCCGCAACAGACTGATTCTGTTTAACACGAAAAGAACGTTGACGAATGCTATTGCGAGTATGTCGCAAACACTCGGCATTTATGTTGAGTTTAGGTTTAGGAAAAGCTGGGATTGGGGTCGTATCCGGTGTGATATTACTAGCTTTGGTGACCTCCATAACTATTCTGTATTTGTCCCCCTGGACACTAGTTTGCGTGCACTTGTCAAGGGTGCACGCTGGTGTTCGTTTTTTTGAAGTGTGGGAGCACATCTAAAACATGATGGTTTATATGTGTCTCTTTTTCCACACCCATAACAAAAAACGTTACGAGCTGACACGCAATCTTGATATCTATGCCCATGTTTACCACAGTTCCAACAAGAAATTGTCATTGCCGCTAGATCAACATTATTAAAATCCACATCATCTTCGTTGTCGGTTTCGGTTTGTACCGTAACTTCATTTACATGACGTTTGGATTGAAATCGTTGCACAGGAACTATTGAATGAACTACAGATTTCACAAATCGTTCACGTGTACGCACTATGTGTCTCAACTGAACAATGCTACCAATAGGTACATATAACATTTCGTGCTGTATTTCTGGCAACAAATTTGCGCGAAGTATCTCCAATAAAGCTTGTTCATTTCACGGTTGACTAAGCTTGTCTGCTAAACACACAATTGCTTCATAAAAACTATCAAAACTTTCATTGTGCTTTTGCTTCCTTTGAGCAATAGCTGACCGAATCTCTAAATCCGTTCTACCATCCTGAAATTGCGATCTTAACGCTACACACAAATCTGACCAGCGAACTGCAGGGACGCTTCTGTGGAATCTCCAATACCATTCTATGGCACTTCCCTCAAACAAATTGCTTGCATATCGTGCTAACAATTCAAAGTTGCCCTCCAGAGTCTGGTGAGTGAGTGCTTCGACTCGATACAAAAAGTCGTCAACTGACAAGGACGCATGTCCGGTAAAACGTAACTTCCAATTAGACATTATTTGACTAATACGATCTGGTCGTAGTCCAAAATTTGGCTGCGAACCAACAGACGTACCTGCAGGGTGAAAATGTTCACTATCGGGCCTACTTGGGATTCTAAACAACTGTTCGAAACTTTGAGGTGTTTGGGCCGATGGCGAAACTCTATTACAAGGCTTAGTCGGCTCCGAACTTGTGGGAATTTGTAGAGATAATCTCTGAAATCCAGCCTCGATTGATTGAGCAAGCGTTCGCGTTTGCTGTAATAATACTGTGGCCATGGCTGTTGTAATGGATTGTTGCAAGTTCACCAACAATTTTTCTGGACCCATTTGCATCGGTCTTGGTTGACTTTCTGGCTGGATTACTCGGTGCTGATATACCATACCTTTCCCAGCTTCTGGTTGCACTGATTGAGTTTGTCGTAGAGTCCGACTTATGTTCGACTGTGACTCGGATGAACTGTTGGTAGGGTTCATCTGATTTGCAGACGTTTCAGGATTCATGACTACCGATGAACTTGCACTAGTCGTTTTTGATTGGGCTCTGGTAGTTATACCTAACGACGGCATGTTCTCCTTGGATAACTGCGCTGCTTTCAGTTCTTCCAAAAGATTATTGGAGGAACAACGAAGCGAAGTACGACAAACCGGACAAACTTTTCTGTGGTTTGATTTACTTATAAAACACTCGTGGTGAAATAAATGATTACACCGTGTTGTGAATAATTGAGCTGGAAGCTCGACTTCTTTTGGCAAACACAACAGATTGTTTCGGGGGTATTTACAACGGCAAAACTATTCGAAAAGCTTCGTGTCAAGGGCATTGTAGTTAAGCGTACCAAGTAAAACTATTTATTCTATTCGCTTTGCTAGATAGGCAAAACAGCAGTATTATAATATATTTTATAATTTTATATTTATATAATATTTTAATTTTAAAGAACGCAGAAATATTTATCGAAAAGGATGCTACTTGTAACTAATGAATCGACAAACAATAACGATAAGAAAAAAAACAAAAAAGAACAATTCCTGAAATTTTTATTGGATACCTTGCCAAACCATCCTGAGTATCAGATAACTAACCATTTACCATGCCTTACATATATTTGAACTTGAAATACAGATATCCTAGCTTTTGAATTGCACGGAGAGTAGTAGATCTAGTCCACGATCTCATATCCAGCAGCAACACAAAATTTAAGGAATAAAAAAAAATTATTACTACTCTGAAACTACAATTTACTTGAAGGCAGATACCGATGTCGGTCAAGTATAGCATAATAGCGCATGCCAACTATACTTGATCGCGGTAATCTACTAAACCTTACTCTTGACCTAGCTTGTCAAAAAAACACCCAGTCAAAATAATGAAGTGGCCTGTTGATTTAACCCGCATACTCAAGAGGGTGAACCTAAGAAACTTGATCTCAAACTTAACACTTGCTTGCAGTTACTTATCCAAGGTCTCACATGGCATAGTAGCGCATGCCAACTATGTGTGATCGGCGGTAATCAGCAGCATTTGTTTTTGACCAAATACCGTATAAATAAAACAATTTTAATGAGCGAGTTAGGGTACTATTTAATTGCATGCTTCAATTAGCGGCCGGAAGTAGATCTGGTCCACTTGCCTTATCCTGCTTAGCTAAGACATGAAATTTAAAGCACTTCGGAAAAGGATGAGACTTATGTGTACCTAGACTTCGGCAATACAACTATTTTGAAGTTATTATTTCTCCAGAATGTCTCACACAAGCATGTTAGCTAAAGCCTGCTTGTACGCTTCTAGCCAAGAACAAGGGAATTGGGAAAGGAAGAAAAATAAAGTCTCCAGATGTTATCGACCTTCTTTGAGATTTAAAACATATGCAAGGCAAACTTTTCAGTAGCTTCGTACTAATAACTTTGTACATGAAGTCTACCATTTTCGGCCCCACGTTGGGCGCCAAATAATAAAAATAATTATTAATAGATACTGTAACGATTAACGTGCAAGTATGGATGAGCGGATGGTAATGTAACGGACAACGGAGTACGCGCTGGCTTCTACGGCTGTGGCTCGTCGGCTAAGTCGAGGGTACCAAAAGAAAGAACCGAGTGTTACTTTGCTCCACTCATATTTTTTTCATAATTAAATTCGCGTACTATTTTTACCGGGACAGAGGCAAAGGGGATGATGTTAGATATGAGGAATTAGGAAGGAAGCTCGTAAAATTTGTGTGTTTTAAGGGGCAGCTGAAAAAAAAAAAACAAACAATACCCAATATAGGCTGTGGCGAAGGCTGCTAATGTTAATGCACAAGGTGTGAAAGTGCATACGCCCACCCTACCATGATCCTGATAATCGCCAATTTTAAATACCTCGATTCAGGATCCCTATAAGCACCTATGGGAGTCAACGCATCTCGTTCAAGCTGGACAAGGTTCCAATAAAACAAAAATAGCTTAAGCTGACATTTTTATAATTTTTAACGCAATTACTTAGACTGGATTACCGTAATACCTAACGCTAACGCTAACTAAATCTCTGGAGTAAACCAGATATATTACAAAACGGCAAGTGCTTAGAGCGGATAAAATAAACAATAATCGGCTATACAACAAAAGAATAAATATATAAATATGAAATAAATATGAGCATGCATATGGATTACTTTATATACTTAAGTTAGTCATTATAACATGATATGAGATTCGTTAATTTTTTTATTAAGTCTTCGTTAAGTATGTATGTGTGAATGAAAAGAAAAAAAAATCAGTACGTTAACTTTTTTTAGTTAGTGTGCTTACATAGGCTGCAAATACACATGTGTTCAAAAGCATTAATTCGGTCTGAGTTCAAGCTTAGTTAACAGAAGCTTTTGGGTAAAGCTACATTATCTCACGGAACGAGAAGCTTTCACGTGGACATATTAAGAGATTTTAAATTTTAAAGAGCGGTAACTTACAGCGGCATTATCCCACGCAGAAAGATCTTTCCTTGTGTGTGTGTGCTTTTATCCCTCGCTGAAGCTCTAGTAAACGTAATGAATTAGAGAGTGTGGTGGATAACTAAAGCTGTAAGCTCTCTTAGCCTATACTCTTCGTTTGTTTGCTAATTGTTTCTTCATTTTCTTGCACATTACCTAACTTGATTTAATTATTACTTTGCATATTTTTCTTTTCTATTTTTAATTTAAATACTTTTAGTTTTCACCCAAATTTTATGCGAAGATACGACAACATATTTTTTTTTTTTTTTTAATTGTTTTCTGGCGTCTCGACACCACTTGCAATTTACGTTAACTTTTGGATAACCACATTTATACCAATACAACAAAAAAAAATATGCAAAATATTACAACATTAAATTACACTTATTTATATTAAACATTTAACTCTCTTTTTGCGTATACTTGTGCCGGTATATTACATAACCTTTGTAGGGCTAGGTTCGTTTGGCACCAAATCACTTATAACTTATCATAACCATAGCAACCAAAAAAAAAAACTAATCCACTTCGCAGTTGATGTAGTGTTTAGAACATATTAAGCTTTAAATTCTGCGCGTCCACATAATTCCTTGTTCGCGGCAATTTTCCTCGCGGGGTAGTTGCTCTGCGTGCGACTTCAGCTCCGGACTGGTGTAAGAAGCCCAATTTTAACATGCGGGAGCGGTAGCTTAAGAGAGCGATTGGTGGCTGTAGTTGTTGCGGACAGCTGATCTGTTTAAGAACATATGCACATATGGAATTGCACCAAATTGTAGATCACTCTAATTAATTCGTAGTTCAAATTAACCGAATAGTAATTCACACTAACCAACTTGTAGCTGATACTAGCTAATTCGTAGCTCAAACTAACCAAATTGTAGGTCAAACTAACCAAATTATAGGTCAAACTAACCGCCAATTCTGATGTAAAAGAAAGACAAAAATAGAGCGAATAGCTAATCAGAATTGTGAAAAAGAAACAAATATGCACAAATTAAAATTTCTTTTCGTTTCTTTAATTTTCTTTAAAGGGGACAAGTGAAATCGCGCACACTACTCTCTTGCAAGTCTTGGAGGGAAAAAGACCATGCTGTCAGAAGTAAATTGGCGAGAAGCGACAAAGTTGCACCAGTTTATTTCATCTCTTTATTCGCTATTCACATTTTCGTCACCCATAAGTGGTGCACTGTTCACAACGAAAACTAA
Organism: Scaptomyza polygonia; assembly: GCA_035044585.1. NCBI lineage: Eukaryota > Metazoa > Arthropoda > Insecta > Diptera > Drosophilidae > Scaptomyza > Scaptomyza polygonia. Next base: position 27,562 of record JAWNNU010000672.1, read on the forward strand.
CCAAAAAAAAATACTAACAATAGAAAATTTACCATCTAAATGAAGCAAATTAAGGTTAACCCAAGCTTATTATTAATATTTAAGTATTTAATATATCTAACACCATTTCTAATATTTGCAAAACCTAAATAAAAGCGGCATACAGTTTTACAAGAACTTAAGCAGCGGTTGGGATGTAAGGGATGCCTACTTTTAGGGCTTGTCCTGAAAACAAATATAGTCGACAAGCGGCATATTACAAAACTTTAGCATTATTTCTCTCGTAATTGCTTTTTTTATATTCTGACAATAAGGCATTCATATTCAATAAAACAAGTTTTATATAATTTAGTAAACCAACACTTAATTATACGTGTTTTGTATTCATAAACTTAAAACAAACTATGTATAAATATATATATATATATATATATATATATATACATATATTTAAATCATTTTTTGGAATTTTTATTGGTTATAATTGTATATGGGTACAAAGGGTAGGGCGTCAGATGGGGCCGCTGGATGCCATCAGTATCATGCAATGTACTTACAAAACAGCTGTTTGATGTGAATCTTGTTCAATCGTTTTGTGTAAAGAATTTGGTGGAAAGTATGGACATTAGAAACTTTTGCAGTGTTAATAGAGTTATGTCATGGAGTGCTACGTACTATTATATCTATACACTTGTTTAAATTTGTGTGTATTATAGCAAAACTAAAGAGAACGCTAAGCCCTGTTAGCTGGAGATCAAGTAAAGAGAGCTACATTGGAGACATTTCGGTTGATGATTCCCATGCAAATGATATCGGTCAATGCACATCCTTATTTACTGATTTATTGTCAGCTGACATGAAATTAAAAATAATGCAAAACAAAAATAATGTAAAATAATTATATTATAAGTAAAATTAAAAATTATATGTGGATCTGAAAGTAAATTAAAGTTAAAATAAGCGGTAACGTTAAAGCTCTGGGGAATTCAAAAGAGAAAATAAGTGAACCAACATTTGTTGCGTGGATTGTGAAAAACCCAGAAAAACCCAATCAGACCAGCGGTAGATAAGTGATTAGTGGTAACGCTTAGATAAAGAAAAAAGGATCGATTGTTATGGTACTGGAGTTGAGGTCTCCAGAGAGACAAGGGAATGAAGCCTGTTATAGTCATAGCATATAACACGAAATGGTTCATGAATTAAATAGTTGCCCGAGCAACGATAGAGGCTAAGAGGTAAAAAGCTTCGGGGAGATTTAATTGGGACATTTATTTTTCTTCGCCTTGAAAGAACTGATGAGTCGATTTCACTATTAAATAGATCCAAGTCCGACTGTTGGAAGTAACATAAGAAATCATTCTTTTAGGTGAAACATAGCTTTACATCGTCAGCAAACATATAAACACGAGAGTAAATAATAACAGCAGGAAGATAGTTAATAAAGATATTAAATAGCAATGGTCATAGGTGACTGCCCTGGGGAACACCAGAGGTAAAAAAAAATAGATTTGGATACAGAAGATTTAAAAACTGCTGGGTGGACGTTGCTCCGAAATTTTTGATGCAGTATTTTGGACGTTGTTTAAAGTTATCTTCTCCCTTAATTTGGTTGTTCTAGCGTGCACAATAGGTGGAATTATCGATTTTAAGGTATCGATTTGCCAGCTACCCAATAATCGTAGACCTATAATCTTGACACATTAATTTATTATGCCATAGATTAAGAGATTTGCAAAGTTTAGTCTCTTACTTAAAGGATGTGGAAAAAAATTGCGAACATACGGACAATATACACTTTACCTTCGGTATCGAGTTTAAAAATCATAAGAGCGCTTAAGCGGCAGGTTCAACCGCAAGTTCGTCGGATAAGAGCGGCCGAAAGCGGGAGAGAACTGTTGGTGGCAAGCAAGAGCAAAAAAAATAGACAAGCTGTTTGTTTTTAGTAGACGAAAGACATTACAGAGTATGCAAATGCAAATATATGTATGCATGTATATACGTTTGTTCTCTATATTTCAAAGCACTGCAGCGTAAGTTCTACTGTAAATATAAATGAGATTTAAGTCGGAAGTATATTTGCGATCACTGCTAGAATTGTTTACCAAGTCAAACCAAGTAAAACTCCGCACACAAACACAAGAAAACAATAAATTTTTGAGAGCGCTTCAAAACACATCCGTCACCAACGAAAGACAAAAGCTTATTGTTAGACGTTATGGGCGTAAAGATCTCTTTATAACGTTCACATGAAATCCAAAGTGGAAGGAGATTGCATGTGAAATAGCTGTTCTAAAAATTTAATAATACTTGCTCCAAGAGGAACCACAAGGAACGTGGTCTTTCAAAAACAAAATTGTTCTTACCCAAGTTTAACAAAGGGAGTAGTGAGCGAAGCGAGCAGGGGGTAGCCCCTAGTCTATTTATATAAATATATATACATACTTATGTGTAAGCTAACACGCGCAAGCTTGAGTTTGCTAACAACGCGCCGAGTGCCGCCGCGACAAAGTTGCAGCTGAAATCCGAAACTCACACGCGCAAGCTGCCCGATCACCCGTTGGAGCTGCCGGCTCAGCATTCAGGCGGCATCCCAGCCGGCAGCGGCGGCTTCATGGTTCGATGCAGCTTGCCCTAGAGTTTAGTTTTGAATTTGTTCTCCTATCGTTCAAACGAACGTAGTAATAAAAACGAATCATAAAGATACACCTGTAAACTAATTAATAAAGAGATTTCTTTTAATTGGCGCCCAGAAGGGAAATAACCCAGTTATTCTATAAGCGATCATACAATCGCCTACGTATTATTTCTACCGAAAAAACCTTTTGAGCTAACGCTAAAAGTCGTGGTATCGAACAATAAAGTGACAAAAACACAACAGTGAAAAAAAACACACGAACTCAACGAAAACAATTTTGTGTCTTAAGCAGCAGCTAACAAGTCGCAAAAGAAAAAAAAAAAAGAAAACGCAATGAATAACACACAACAAAAAATTAAGTGTTACAACAAAAACAGAGGAAAAATAAAACACACACACACACACAACCAAAAAGAATTTAGTGACTTAAGAAAAAAAAAATAGATATTATAAAGTCCATACCCGAGTTTGACGGAAAAATAGAAAACTATGTTTCGAAATAAAATGTCAGAAATAAAATAAGGGGATCAGCAGATTCTGAGCTGGCCTCATTCAACACGGTGTATAATTTTAAAGACATTATTGCTAGACTAGATTTTACATACGCGGACAAAACACCGCTACATGTAATCCAGCAGCAACTGAGCACGCTTCAACAGGGCAACCTGCCACTGTTACAATATTTCAACGAGGTCGAGAAAAACCTCACCTTATTAACAAATAAAACACTAATGACGCACGATTCCGTCGCAGCGGCTGTGTTGAATGAAAAGTTTAAAAGCAACGCGCTTCAAATGTTGTGTTATGAGTAAACATGATCGGCACCCAAAAAAAAAGAAATAGGGAAAACCGCGATACCATCGTATGCCGGAGAAATGTTGCATATAGATGTTTACTCCACTGCCAGTAAATATTTTTTAAATTGCATCGACAAGTTTTACAAGTTTGCAGTAGTAAAGCCTATACTGGTCAAGTGCCTCGGCAACAGTGCAGTGAAAGTTTGGTAGCTCAAGTATCTATTTGTTCTCTCGACTCGTTAGTAAATCGTTTTTGGGAATTGGACCAATGTCCAATCGAGTCGAAGGCTGTTCGCCAAACAGCTGAACAGCAGGCCTGTGAACTAAACTTTAAGAAAACTGTACAATGGTTATCTTCCGGTCGCTTTCAAGTGAATCTTCCCTTTAAGACCGATCCAAAAGTTCTTGGCCTGTCCTTTCAAACTGCTGAAAGACTTTTTTGCAACTTGAGCGCAAACTGTCAAGAGACGACACTCTTAGAAATATGTATCATGACTTCATGAAAGAGTATTTGGATTTGGGACATATGTCCATTCTGAAGTCTGCTCCTCGACAACACCATTACTACATTCCTCATCAATGCGTTCTGCGACCTGAGAGTACCTCAACCAAACTTCGTGTTGTTTTTGATGCTTCCAGCAAAACTTCAACAGCAGTTTCGCTAAAAGAAACACTTATGGTTGGGCCAACTATGGAGAGGGAGTTGTATTCAATATTGGTCAACTTTCGGTTGAACAAATATGCCGTTTCATACATTTCAAAAATGTATAGGCAGATCAATTTTTCTGAGGAAACAGACTTTCAACTTGTCTACAGATTGAATACTGTTACATTTAGTACAGCGTCAGCACCATTTTTGGCTGTACTTTGTTTGTTAGAATTGGCAAATATCTACACACAATCACATCCCATTGGTGCGGATGTGATTAAAAATTGTTTTTATGTTGACGATATGCTGGCAGGTGCAGACAGTTTAAAAGAACTGGACACCATTTGCAGCCAGGTCGATGATATATTGCACGCAGCAGGATTTCCACTGGCCAAGTGGGCTTCCAATTGCCAGAATCGGTCTGGTGAAAGGAAGTTGAGAAATAAGTATGAAAGTTGATGAGCAAATCTCAGTAAAGACGCTTGGAATGCGTTGGGCACTTCAAGAGGATATGTTTAAATATCATCTTGACGTGGATAATTTTGCCTCCCTAAAACCGTAAAAACGCAATTTATTGTCGATAGCCTCTCGTTTGTTTGACCCTCTTGGCTTATTGTGTCCAATTGTCACTAAGGCAAAAATGTTGTTGCAGGAGTTATGGAGGCTAAAGGTAGATTGGGATGAGGCTATTCCGATGAGTCTGCACACTGCATGGAACAAGTTTACCAGTACCTTGCGGGATTTGCACAAAATTTCAATCCCTCGGTGCGTGTGCTTGACCGTGTACCAAAAGATTCAAGTTCACGGCTTTGCTGACGCCTCCAGTCAAGCCTATGGTTGTTGCATATATGTGCGAACAGGCAACAATAACGACGTTGGCGTTTCTTTGCTCACGGCAAAATCTAATGTAGCTCCGCTTAGTGTTAAAAAAATACCTCGGCTAGAGCTTTGTGCAGCACTTTTGCTGGCCAAACTTTGGCAACAAGTGTCGAGCACAATGACCAAATTTAATATAGAAATCGTGAATTTCTGGTCAGACTCGCAGGTCACGTTATATTGGTTGGAGCGTGATTCGGGTGCGTTGGGTACATTTGTTTCGAATCGAGTCGCAGAAGTTCAAGAGTTGTCATCTGAAGTCATGTGGCGTCACGTTCCAACGGACTCTAATCCAGCAGACTTGGTGTCACGGGGAACCGATATAAACGAAATTGTAAGTTCCTTGTGGTTCCATGGACCAAGTTTTTTAATGGAAGTGGAAGTTCGATGGCCTCAACTGCACCATTTTGAGATAGCTTCAGAAGTTAAAGCTTCTGAGGATAAAAAAAGTGCAGTTGTGTGTGCATTGGGGATAACTGATGCTGAGTCTAATTGCATTTTGCAACTGATAAGCCGTCAATCGAGGTATTCTAAGCTGGTCCGTATAATGTTTTACGTGCTTCGGTTTTGTTTTAAGCAGCTTAGAGGAGATTCAATTATGTTATCTGCGTCAGAAAGAAAAATTGCATTCTTAAAGCTGATCGCAGTCATACAAAGCACAACATTCAGCGGTGAATTAAAATTTTTAAAAAAATCGGCAGTTTTATCCTCAATGTTGCAATCATTAAATCCATTTATCCACGAAGTTGAGGAAAATGGTATTAAATTTGAGTTAATTCGAGTAGAAGGGCGTTTGCTACACGGCCCTATGTCATATGATGCTAAGTTCCCTATGTTGCAACCGAAGCGTTCGGAATTCGTTAGCCACTTTCTCAGGCATTTGCATCTGCCAGCAGACTTCTGTGGGCCTTTTTATGTTAGCCACAAAATTAGAGGTAGACCACCCGTAAAGATGTACGTTGCCGTTTTTGTTTGTTCCGCCTCAAAGGTGGCCATTTTGAATTAGTGACAGATCTTTCCACTGACGCCTTTCTTAATGTTTTTAAAAGGTTCATTGGGAAGGGAGGGCTGCTGGAGACGATTTACAGCGACAACGCGACGAATTTCGTGAAAGCGAGCTACGTGCTTCAGAAGTTGCAGGCAGCGTTTCGCCAAACCCAGGAGAGGCTGCAGGAGTACGCAGCGGAGAGGGCTGTGGACTGGAGGTTTATCCCTCCGAGGGCACCACACTTCGGCCGTCAAGGCTGCTAAACACAGCCTGGTGCGCGGGGCAGGCGACGCCAAGCTGACGCCCGACGAGTTGAGCACGCATCTGGTGGATGTCGAAGCGTTGCTCAACTCCAGGCCACTCTTGTCAGACGTCAGCGATCCCAACGATGGGGGTACGTTGACGCCAGGGCACTTTATCATCGACCAGCCGTTGCTGGGGCTGCCACGCCAGACGAGCCCAACAACAAGCACGCACACGCATTTTTGAATCGGTGGCGACTGTTGTTGGTGCTCAAACTGCACTTTTGGCGCAAGTGGTCCAGGGACTACCTGCTCAGCCTGCAGCAACGGGCCCAGTGGAGCAAGGGCGAGGCCAACCTGGTAGAAGGGACGATCGCGCTCGTCCACGACGACAACACCCCCCCTCAACGATGAATCACCGGGCGCGTCACACGTGCCATAGCTGGGGACGACGGCAAGGTGCGGGTGACCGAAATAAGAACGCCGGCCGGCGTTATTAAACGGCCAATCCACAAGCTGGCACCGCTCCCAAATTGTTGAAGGTGTTGAAGACCGGAGGTCGTCAACTGGGCCGGAACGTTGGAGTAGTTCGTAATGTAACAGTAACATAGCTTAAGTTGTTTTAAGAGAAAAATTTAAGTCACTCATATTATGCTAACTATGTTAACTTGCAAGCCGACGGCGAATTGGTGTTGCGTTAGGTCGCCTGTGGCCCACGCACTCTATATTAGGCTAAGCTACGTTTAATTGTCATTATAGTTTCGAAGCCACCACATTAATTCGCTATCAAAAGTTGTATTACATTATTGAAAAGCCGCGTCCGATTTTATTGTAATTTGTTTCTTAATCTAAAAATTCTTAAAGTTTTCAGGGACTATTTTTTCCAAAAAGAGGTCGCTTCACGTCGGAAATAGCTGCAATTTGTAGAATTTGTGTTATGAGTAAACATGATCGGCACCCAAAAAAACAAGAAATAGGGAAAACCCCGATTCCATCGTATGCCGGAGAAATGTTGCATATAGATGTTTAGTTCACTGCCAGTAAATATTTTCTAACTTGCATCGACAAGTTCTCCAAGTGTGCAGAAGTACAGTCTATACGGTCTCGCGCAATCTTTGATATAAAAGCTCACTTTTGCAATTTTTGAATATGTTTCCCAAAACAATTGCGATTTACATCGACAACGAGAAATCATTGAACTCAGAAACCATTAAACCAATGCTTGGCATTGAGATTTCAAACGCTCCAACCCTGCACAGCTCCACTAATGGACAAGTCCAGCGGTTCCATGGCACTTTTGGGGATATAGCACGCTCTTATAAGTTGGAAACACAGATACACTGACGGAAACAATCTCCTCGCAACCACAAAGTACAGGTCAATCCATTAGGTGACAAACGAGAGACCCATAGACGTAATTCACGCAGCCTCCAAAGACAGTACGGTGCACATAACGGAACAAATCGCATCTGCACAGAAAAAGACACTGGACCACAAATCAAACCAGGGTCTATAAGTCGTATTTGGTAGGCGATAGGGTTTGGATAAAAAACAAAAAGAGATAAGGAAATAAACTATCACCCCTATTCACAGAAGCTATAGTGGAAGCAGACCTAGGTACGACGGTTCTTATTAAAGGGAGGGTGGTCCATAAGGACAATCCTTAACATTCGAAAATTCTTGACAATTAAGTTTTTAACAAATTATATTTCTTTTAGGTTAAGATATCTCTATTTTATATATAGTACGTAATAACCTGGAACTCGCACGCTTACATGGGACACTCCACGAACTTGACTTATTTTGAAACTTACATCGATGAGACATGGAAATTGATGGATAAACTACCCAAGCACCACAAGAAAACTGACGTACAACACATAGCCAACTTAATAGCTTCCTTGACCTTTCACCACCGACAAGCACGTAGCATTAACATGATAGGTAGTGCCCTTAAGGCAATTGCAGGAACCCCACATTTTAAAGACTCGGAACAAATAAAATTCAAACAAAGTCAGTTAATAGAATCCGAGAGCAAGCAGATAGAGATAAACGGTAAGTTCCAGGTAAGACTTTATGACGTTTCAAGTGCCCTCAATGAAATTTTGAAACCAGATGCAGATGTAGAACACTTTTATGCAACAATTTTGGCAAAGAATAGAATTATAATTACAAACCTTGAGGACTTAATCCTCACAGTTACGCTTGCAAAAATAGATTTAATCAGCCTTTATACTAGACAGCATTGACGTAAATGAATTATTAAATGAACAACTCACCAATACTAGTATAACCGATCTTTTAGAAGTCTCTCACATAAAAGCTTTTCAAAATTCTGAATTATTGTACTTTCTGATCAAATATCCCAAACCTTTGTTGAATTGTAAAAAAATAGATATTCTTCCTGTTCAGCACAATAACAAAATACTAGATCTAGAAGAAAGTAATATGGTGGCCGACTGCGGAACAAAGACCTTCGCTATACGTGACTGTGCTGCCACTGTGAGCACTACCTTCTGCAGAAGACTACAAAATACTTCATGCACCCAACAACTGGTATCTGGAACCGTCGCACATTGCGCCACGCGCCCCGAACACCTGATGCCCATGATAGTAATCGGCGAGGGCATTGCAGTAATAAACAACGCGACAATGAATATAGTGGACAGCACTGGGAACAGCCAGATAGTCGCGGGAACTCTCCTCGCGACTTACGACGATCACGTCTCACTAAATGGCACCCTTTACGTGTACCACCAAGGCATCCTGAGAAGAAACCTGCAGAATCTACGGCAGCCGTGGTCAACGTCACCCTCTTCAGAGAACATTTGAGAATCCCATTCTTACATGACGTAGCCATGAAAAATCTCCGCCATATTGGGAATCTTAGATCGGGACTATCTTTACGATCATATGGCTGCTCGACACTCATCGCCCTATTCCTACTCCTCTTGGGCAGTTGGAAAGCGCAGAAAAAGAGTAGGGGAGGATTTAACACGCGCAAGCTTGAGTTTGCTGACAACGCTGTTGCGCCGGATGGCGTCGCGACAAAATTGCAGCTGGAATCCGAAACTCACACGCGCAAGCAGCCTGATCGCCCGTTGGAGCTGCCGACTCAGCATTCAGCCGGCATACCAGCCGGCAGCGGTGGCTTCATGGTTATGATGCAAATTAATTTCAAAAGTTGTCAAAAGCAGATTTATTTCACAGTCAATTTTAAAATTTACATCTGTTGATATTTTGTAAATGTGAGCTTTTGTGTGACTTTGGTTCATTAAAATATAAGATGCCGAGGAAAAGACGACGTGACTAAGGATCTTTGCAGTCAATCAAATGTGCAAAGAGCTAACTCATGTGCACATCAAACACATAAACAGCGAGCACGACATAAATGATTCGAGCGAATCCGAAGATGCAGTGCTTTGATTCTGGAACGACCTGCATTATTCTATGATCCAGCAATAGTTTATTGTGCCAACAAATCAAAAAAAATTGGGGAAATGACAAAAACTTATACATATTGTAACGCGCTAAAATATAGTGGTTAATCTGGAATATGTTGTGCTGAGGGCAGATCCATTACGCTCTTTAGTTGGAAATGACTCTAAGCACATCTTGGCCAACATTCAGAAACATAACAGCTGTTTCCAGATGATATCGTTTGGCGCTACACAAATTATACAGGACAATTTCATTCCCACTTTTAGGTACTAGGTCACATTTATCACTTAATGGTCGCGCTATTCAAATTTATTTTATAGGCAATTCAGATCCGGAACTTGATAAGCGTTGTGCTCACAATGCAACAGTGAAGACAACCATTGTCCAAGAATAACAAATGTTTCTTCACCAGAGCAACAATTTAGAAAACATGTTCAAAATAGCATTGGATCGGATGCCATCTGACCGCCATAATATTGTCATTCGAGCTGCCAAATCACGTGCCTGTGAACACACTCGGCGGTGTTATTCACCTACCAATGACGAAGCAGCTGTTGTCATTGTGGGAAAAAATTACAACCTAGAGACATTGTGCTTCATCTTCTGAATAATGATTTAAAGCGTGTATCTTAAACACACAGGACTTACGATGCGTTATAACATCCTTTGATTTTCTGGCAGGGGAAGATAGATACCATTTTTATTTGAAAAAAGTAGATCAACAGGTGCTGAAACAAAAAAACAAGTAGAAACGCTGCCTCCGACTGCGGTATACTCGATACAAGTAATAAAACCAATAAAAAGAGACCTGATGACAATAGATGGGGATGCCAAAAAGCTATCTTCCTTCCAAATTTGTTGACACTAGCTTCAAGTTTGTTATGGTTGGAAAAGGGGGGCTGGGGGCGGTATAGAATAGTGGCATCCAAAATTTGTATTCATGTCAACTGCTATCCTCCTACCAAATATGGTGACTCTAGCTTAAAGTTTGTAAAAAGTGTGGTTTGGGGCGTTATGGGGGCGTGGCATCCATATTTTTGCTGCAGAACTGTTTATCATGTCAATTGCTATCCTCATACAGTTTGGTGACTCTAGCTCCAAGTTAGTAATATATTGTGGAAGAGGGGCTGTGGCGGTATGGTATGGCATTGCATCAAAGCTTTTTGCTGGAGATCTGTGTATGATGTCAATTGCTATCTTCCTACAAAATTTGGTGACTTTAATTAGGCTGGGGCAGCATCCAAATTTTTGCTGCAGGTCTGTGTACGACATCAATTGCTATCCTCCTATCAAATTCGGAGGGTCCATATCAAAGTTTGTAAGAGATGAGGGAAGGGAGGCTGGGGTCGGTACAGGTGGGGGGCAGCATCCAAGTTTTTTTTGTTTCTTCATCACCAATCTTGGCACCAAATTTGGTGGATCTAGCCTAAAAACTGTAGAAGATATAGGCTTTTTTTTTAACTTCGTGAGGGGGGAGGTTGGGGGGAATGGGTGGGCGTGGCTCCAAATTGTAAATGCAATTTTTTGTAAATTGTTAGTTGCTATCTTCTCCCCAATTTTGGTAGCTTAAGCTGTAAGGGCGTGGAAAATAGCTGGACTTATCGATATTGAGTTATCGAGTTTACCGATTTGCCAGCTCCCTAGTTATCGTAGAGCTCCAATCTTGACACTTTTATTTACTATGCCATAGATAAAGACATCTGCAATGTTTCAAGGTTTTAGCTTGAAGGGTGTGGAAAAAAGTTGCGAACATACGGATGGACTGACGGACAGACGGACGAACGGACGGACGGACGGACGGACAGACGGACGTTGCTCAAAACCAATATACATACTCTGTACCTTCAGTCCCGAAGTCGATTTCCTTGGCGTCACAATTTAAGCTGATGGCGTAAACACTAACGTTCAAAAAGTAAAGGCAATGCAACAGTTCCCAGAGCCTAAGATATTTAGATATTCTAACAGAAAAGAAGTTAGTCCTCATCGCATTATACAAGTTTTCAATAGACGCTCAAATAAAGAGAGTAAAATCAAAAGCATCATCGGAATGCTACAATCAGTCGTTATGGACAACGAAAAGGCAATGAACTCAGCGGCGATCAAATTCCTACTAGGCAATCAACTTAAATCTACAGTCTATACGACACCACTTTACGATTCCACAAGCAATGGGCAAGTAGAGCGATTTCACTCGACTATGGATGAAATCATGAGGTGTATTAAAAGAAATGATAACACTGCTAGTTTCGAAAATTTAATCTTCAAGGCCGTACAAGAATACAACCAGACAATTCATTCTACCACTAAGAAAAATTCTATAGATATTTTTTGACTTACCATAACGAGAAGAGAAAACAAGTAAAGAAATATAAAGAAGGACAAATCATAAACGTTAGAATAGATAAAAGGCTCGAATCGAAATAAACGCCATAATATAAAAGGTAATAGTTGCAATAGACCAAAACACAACAGTTAAAACACGATCAGGCAAAATCGTTCACAAAAATAATATAAAATCATAATATCCATTCACAGGTTTTTCATGCCATTGTGCCATGGGCTGACAACAGTTCTTGACTTTTCGCACTCGCATTGAATTCCAATAAAAACAGGAATCGCAGCAGTTCAGAATAGCGAATTTAGAATCATTCAAGTTTTTGACATGGAAGAGTAAGAAAACGCCATTTGGAAAAAAGAAGAAGCCGTACGAAATGTGAGCCACTGACACTAGCTGTACCCATGTTTAGAGTACGAACTCAGAACAATAAAAAGCGATTTACGTAGACTTCAGCCACCTAGAAAGGCGACCAGGTCTATAGATGCACTAGGGACAGCATAGAAATGGTTGGCCGGAACGCCGGACAAATATTATCATGAGATCCTAACTGCAAAAATAAACGAGCAACTAGAAAACAACAATAGACAAGTAGTTATTATTAAAGTCCTAAGCTATAGAATGAATGAATAAGGCAGAATAACCAATACTATTATCAAATCATCTGAAAAAGATAAGACATTAAAAGAAGAAGCAACAACTGTACTCAGATTTACATTACAAAGTGTTGAAGATGATCTAACTAACTTAATTCATGCACTAAACTGGGCAAAAACAAATCATGTAAATTCCATATTATTGTCAGAAGAAATATTAGAGAACGAGAAAGGCATGTTCATCAATGTAGAAGATTTATTAGAATTTGTAAAAATAAAAATAGCCACAAATGGCAAAAACTTACTCTACATGATTAACATACCATTAATCGAAAAAGAACCCTGCGTGTCAATGATAATAAAACCAGTTTTACAAGGCAACACCATAAATGTAATCAAATACGGGAAAACTATAATGTGCAACAAAACTGTATACGCCCAAATAGACAATTGTGAGACAAATAGCGATAAAACAATATGTAATTATACTCGATACCGAAGGTAAAGAGTATATTGGGTTTGTGCAATGTCCGTCATGGTGTCTGTCCGTCTGTCCGTCTGTCCGTCTGTATGTTCGCAACTTTTTTCCACACCCTTCAAGTTAGAGACTTCAAACTTTGCAAATCTGTTTATCTATGGCATAGTAAAATAAAGTGTCAAGATTGGAGTTCTACGATAACTAGGGGGCTGGCAAATCGATAAACTCGATAACGCAAAATCGATAGATCCAGCTATTTCGCAAGCCCTTACAGCTATAACTACCAAATTTGGGGAGAAAATAGCTACTAACAATCCCCAGAAAACTGCATCAAAAATTTTGGAGCCACGCCCACCCATACCGCCCCCAGCCCCCCCGCAATTTAACACTAAAAATGCCCATATCTACTACAGTTTTTGAGCTAGACCCTCCAAATTTGGTACCAAGATAGGTGGTAACGATCTCGAACCCAATTCATTACAACTTTGGATGCCACGCCCATCTATACTGCCCTATCCGCCCTCAACCACCCCAACGCTTCGCTAAAAACGGTAGTGCGTGTATCTTCCATAGTGTTTGAGCTAGAGTCACAAAATTTGGTAGGTAGATAACTGGTTACGACCCCCCAAAAACTGCATCAAAGTTTTGGAGCCCCACCCACCCATTCCGCCCCCAGCCCCCCCGCAGTTGAAAAACAGAAATGCTTATATCTTTTACAGTTTTTGAGTTAGAGCCACCAAATTTTGTGCCAAAATAGGTGATTATAGTCCCAAAATAAATGCATAAAAACTTTGGATGCCACGCCAATCCATACTGACCAAGCTGCCCCAAACCGCCCCAATGCTTCACTAAAAACGAGAATGCGTGTATTTTCCAAAGCGTTAAGGCTAGAGTCACCAAATTTGGTAGGAAGATAGCTAATAACAATCCCCAAAAAACTGCATTAAAGTTTTGGAGCCGCGCCCCCCCTGAACCCGAGCCCCCTGCATTTTGAAATCAAAAACGCCTATATTTTCCACATTTTTTGAGCTAGAGCCGCCAAATTTGGGGCCAAGATAGGTGATGAAGAAACCCAAAAAAAGTGGATGGCGCCCCCCACCCATACCGCCCCCAGCCCCCCTTCCACCATATTCTACTAACTTTGAGCTAGAGCCACCAAATTTGGTATGAGGATGGCAATTAACATCATAAACAGATCTGCAGAAAAACTTTGGACGCCACGCCCCCCCCATACCAGCCCCCAGCACCCAGCCCACCTTCTACCAAATTCTACTAACTTTGAGCTAGAGTCACCAAATTCGGTTTGAGAATAGCTATTGACATCATAAATAGATCTGCAGCAAAAGTTTGGATGCCACGCCCCCCCTTACCAACCCCATCCCCCCTTCCCACAAATTTTACTATTTTTGAGCTAGAGTCACCAAATTTGGTATGAGGATAGCAATTGACATCATACACAGATCTTCAGCTAAAATTTTGATGCCAAGCCCCCCCCCCCCCATACCTCCCCAAGCCTACCATCCACCATATTCTTCTAACTTTGAGCTAGAATCACCAAATTTGGAAGGAAGATAGATTTTTGGCATCCCCATCTGCACCAGACAATCTTTGAGGCAGCATACACCCCTGCCGTATCCACACACCATTGCAATCAGCTCTCTCTTTTAATCTGTTTTACTACTGGTATCGAGTATACCGCAGTCGGGTGCGTCCGACTGCAACGTTTCTACTTGTTCAAATAACATTTTAAACTTAAGTAAAAACACTTGTATAACTCCACTTTTACAAAACCGCAAACCTCACTGAAAACTATAAATAGCCAACACATCCCAGATCACGAGGAAATAGTTGCCGGCACCATACTTCTGAACGACTATGAGGGGAAGAATCAAATATACCATGACAAGATGGAACTGCAAGTGACTGACTTTATACAATTTCAAAATTCAACAATAAGAATCGCCGAAGAAGCAAAAGATTCGGTCACGCAAAAGCTACTCCCCCTCTTTTTCAAATGTTGGCAGACCGACGAAGTACTGTCTCTACAGATGCATAAAGAAGTAAACATCAACAACACAAAAATACTGGAGATGTTAAGGGCGACAAACTTTACAGCAACCACTGGCCATAATCGTAGTATGGATATATAGCCAAAAATCATCCAAAAAAAATTTTAGCCAACAACTAATTGTGGAATTGAATTGACATAGTCGCATTTTTTCTGTGCTCCGCTAAATTATTTAATTTTGTAGTTATTTTAACGAATAAATACCCAAAAAAGGGATATTTGAACATTGATTTGCTCAAGTCACTCATCGCAAAAAGTCGCGAAGTTTATAATTTGTTTATTTATATAATTTAAACGCAAAAGAAGAAAATTTGAGAAACAACAACACCAAACTGCAACTTCTTCTTATATCTTAACATACACAAACGAGTAACAACGCGCAAAATAATAACACTCAATAACAGGTCAAGCGAAATTTCACTCAACTACACTACACAGCATAACATGGCACCGATACCAAAGCGCTTGCGAGAAAACTCTGCTGGAGAACTGAAGGTGGGCAAAGGGAGTGATCTGGCTGCGCTTACCAAGCTTATCAATCAGAAATTTGACGAGCAAGCTGTACTGATCGCAGATAAAATAAAGGAATCGGAGCAAAACTTGCTGGCCATGTTGCATGAGAGGATAGATGGTCTTGGAAACGAGCTCCAAAGCCTAATGCAGCGCGTCTGTAAATTCGAGCAGTCTACTCCCGAGACAGCTGCACTTCAGGCTCGCGTAGCGACTTTGGAGGCGAAAATAGCTCAACAAGCAAACGCCAGTGCAGCCAATGACGTGCGGCTTCATGGAGTGCCGTTTGTCGAGGGGGAGCAGCTGCGCACAACATTTAATGCACTTGCGTTTGAATTGGGCGTCACTTCGCGCCCAGACTCAAGGAGATTCACAGATTCCAACAGCGAGCAGGTTCCAACACCGTTGTTGACCCAGTTATTATAATTAAATTCGATAATTTACGCGACAAAATAAACATTCAGCGAGCAGCAGCTGATTACCGCCGGACTAACAAAGCTCAACTGTCTCTGCATATGTTGGGCTTTGAAACACGTGCGAATGTCCCAATTTATCTCAACGAGCAGCTTAGCAGAGAGAACTATCAAATTTTTAAAGAAGCAATGCAGATGAAGAGAAAAAAGCTTTTATCAGCAGATTTTTGCCGTCGTGCGTTGGTTCACATCAAACGGAGCGGGACAGATGAAGTCGTTTGTATAGATAATACGCAAAAGCTTCTTAGCATGCAAACTGAAAGCTCTTTTGCAGTGGCTACCGATGCCAATTATCTTTTTCGTTCTTAACTTATGCTCTTACTGTATTTCTCTTTATAAATTACTATGTTTATATGTTATGTTTAATTCTCTTTTTAAGTTACTTTGTTTATTTTATGCTACAAGTAAGTGTGACTGTTTTGAAAGTGTGCATTGTTAATGCGTTTTATTTACGTATGTTAATTTTAATTGGTGTGCATCGGTATGTAAAACTTTCTGTAATAATTTATGTCCCTTGATATTAATATTCCCAAGTCGAATAGCCATGCGATGGTTAGGGTTCTAAGCAAGCGAAAAGCTGGTTTGACGGTATGTCATATAAATGCTCAGAGTCTAATGAACAAGATTGAGGAGTTCCGTTTTCTGTTTGTAAATTCAAATATTGATGTTGTTTGTGTGTCCGAAACTTGGTTTAACCAAGATCTTTGGAGTTCGTTGATTGAGTGTGCAGGGTATAATGTGTTTCGTTCTGACCGTGTCCGTCATGCTGGGGGTGTTGCAATATATATGTATAACCAAAAGACTGAATTGTAGGGTAATATTAAAGCAGCCTAGTGAAAGTCCTATAGAATATATATTTATAGAAATTCTCAGCCTCAATGGTAATACAAAAATTCTCATTGGCTGTTTATATAGACCTCACAAAAATATAGACTACTCTCACATAATAGATGTTATCGCAAAACTAACAATGAGGTACACTGACATTATACTGACAGGAGACTTTAATAGCAATATACTTACTGAACGACACCTTCTGGACGACATGGAGTCTCTTGGCTTAGAACCAGTGAACTCTAAATTACCGACGCACTTTACAAAGAGTTTAAGTACTTTACTTGACCTAATATTTGTAAACAAAAAAGAATGCACACTACTTTATGACCAGATTCCCATCCCGTCCTTCTCCAAACATGATCTTATATTTCTGACCTATGACATTCAACCCAATTATTGCAATCTTAAAATAACATACCGTGACTTTATGAACATAGACCTCGCTGGATTACATGCAGATAGCTGTACAGCTGAACTAGACCTCATATATTCTCTCCCCACTGTTGACTCCCAAATAAATCTTGTGAAATACTATATGGAGTATATGTACAATAAATACGTGCCAATTAAAAGCAAATTGGTCAGGCCATCTATAAAATCCTGGTTTAATCAAGATATAAAGTGTGCAATAAATATTAGGGACGCGGCCTGTCGGAAATGGAAAAGATATAGGACCGAGGCACTACATAAGCAATTCCAAACTACCAAACGTCATGTTAACTTCCTGATACAAAGAGCCAAACGCGAATATTTTAATGATAGGTTTAAAAATGCAATATCCGCCAATCAAACTTGGAAAAAAATTAATAACATGGGAATCGGCAAAGTACGTGGTGTAGTTAGTGAAGATGTTGATGTTAATGATCTCAACAATAAATTTGTTTACCTTTATGTTCCAGTGTCTGTGTGCAATCCGTATTTGTGTTCGCAACCACTTAATAATTGTTGTAAAAGTTTTGATATTAATTGTGTCAATCAATGTGATGTGTATCTATCTATAAGTAAAATTAAGTCTAACGCAACTGGCATGGATGGTTTCAATCCAAAGTTTTTTAAAGTTCTTCTGCCGCTAATCATTGGCTATGTAACCTACATATTCAATACCGCCATCACAACGTCCACTTTTCCCGACCAGTGGAAAATTGCAAAGGTATTACTAATCCCTAAATCTAATCACGAGTTTAGGCCAATCTCGATTTTGCCATATTTATCTAAAATATTTGAGCACCTATTGGCCTTTCAAATAAACAAGTTCCTCACAATAAATCGACTATTATATGATAAACAATCAGGATTTAGGACTGGCCGAAGCTGTACCACGGCGATAATCAAAGTGGTCGAGGATATAAGATCAAAGATTTATAACAGTAGGTTTCACTATTGACGCTTCTGGATTTTAGTAAAGCATTTGATACGGTTAACCACGATTTTCTACTGGCTAAGCTAAAAACTATGTATAATTTTAGCCAAACTGCTACTAAACTTCTATCCTCTTACTTAAGTAATCGTAGACAAGCCGTTTTTATCCCTTCTAAAACGTCCGAATTCCTTGTTGTCTCTCGTGGGGTCCCGCAAGGATAAATTTTAGGTCCACTGCTTTTTAGTATATATATCAATGATTTACCTAGTGTTTTGTCTAAATGTAACATCCATTTATATGCTGATGATGTCAAAATGTATGTAAGTCGTCCGCTCAGTAAAATTAACGAATGTGTCCAGTTATGTAATGAAGACTTGTTGCGTTGTTATGTCAATGTTAATGGTTTGTGTATTAACCCGTCTAAATCCAAATGTATCTTAATTTACAAAAAGTACCTGAATACTGACAACTTTCCTAAGCTACTTATAGATTCCACAGCTATTCATTACGTAGATAAAGCCGAAAGCTTAGGGATCACCTTGAATAGAACCTTATCATGGGATAGTCAGGTGAATAAAGCTGTGGGAAAAACATGTGGCGTTTTAAGGCAACTTTGGCTCACCCAGAAATTCCTACCCCTTAACATAAGAATATTGATCGCAAAATCTTTACTATTGCCCAAGCTTTTGTATGGCATTGAAACTTTTGGTAAATGCGACGCTGCAAGCCTAAGGAAGTTGAGAGTAGCGTTTAATAATGTAGCTCGTTACGTGTTTGGCAGATTGTTTGACCTAGATCTAACGTCTTTAATTAATTTTAGAATTCTTCTCTTCCTACACAAAATTATATATACACAAGAACCTGAGTATTTGTATGGCAACATAAAATTTACATCGTCCCAACGTGTTAACAAACTCGTTTGCTTGAGAACCAAACTGGCATGTTCTGATAGGCAGTTCCTTATCTTTGCTGTTCGACTGTGGAACAATCTTCCTCCCAACAACAAATCTATACGCAGCGCACACCATTTTAAAATTAATTTAAAATCCTATTTGAAAACTTAATTTTAACGCTTGAAACTGCATTATAGTCCAACTTACGCATAACTTTAATATGTTATTCTTTAGGTTCCATTCTATAAATATAAATAATTGTTTAAAATATATAATTTAGATTAATACTTTTACAATTTTACATTTAAATATTTGAGATTAATGCTTTAATTTATAGTAGCAATACTGTAGGATTAAGAATCATTCCATAATTAAATAAATAAATAAAAGCCTGTGTTAGATGACACGGGCGCATAGGCTAACCGTAGAATACGTGTAGTGGAATGTTAAGGTCCCCAACAACAAACAACCTTAATAAAATTAAAATTAATAACAAGTACCAGTTCAGTACGAACTTAATGTAGCAGAAAACAACAACCAAACTACATCTTAACTCATTTATCAAAGTTTAGCGAAATAGAAATCAAAATAAATATACGTTAAAAGGATATTAAATAGAAAACAAAGGCACAAGCTAAAACCGAGCATAATTTGTGAGCGCAATAAAAGTCCTATAAAAAAAATAGTGGACAGTAGACATCTGCATGATTCCACTCACAACATACCGTTCATTGACTACATTCGAGTAGAATCGAATAGAATGAAGGGAATGTAAGAAATGAAACGACATGGTATGAGAATGAGTTCGCGTTTTGCTTCATAGTTTATGATCTTCAACGAAATGAAACAGAACGAATGAAGCGTAAAGCGAAATGAGACAAGTGGTAATGCAAAAAATATTCGAACGATTCGAATTGTTGCGTATGTATTCAGTGTATTCTTTTTCTTCGAGCTTCAACGACGCAAAAATGGACAACCTATTAATAAAAGAAGCCGACAAGTCTGTATGTATTCGTAGTGCGCATTTTGTTTGTTTAATGTATAAATATTTATAACAATTTGTTTATTTGTTTTTTTCGTGCTTAGATATTAACCTGTGTTGGGTATTAAGTAAACTGTGTATTTGTGACCTGTACAAGACAAGGTGGAACAAGAAATTGCTGGATATGCAAATATTAATGTTGCATACACAAATGATTTTAATGCTTTAGCTTGGTGGCATATGAACAAGCAATTTTTTCCGCTATTGCACAAAGCAAGCTGCAAAATATTTTGCATTCCAGCGAGCAGCGCGGCTTCGGAACGCACATTCTCAAACGCGAGAAATTTAATTACAGAAAAGCGTTGTCAAATCGCCACCAATCCGGAAAACATTAACAAAATAATGTTTTTGCATTCAAATTTAACTTAGTTATATTGATATTTTAGAAATAAGTTTAATAAAAAACCAAGAATATGAATATAAAAACGCATTTAATTGCTTCATATGTTTCCACTTGTTTACAGTTGCAATTCGAATCGTTCGAATGAGTTTCTATGTACTCACTCCATTCAATTCGTTTCTCTTTCTCTATTCTTGGTGCGTCTGAGTCGTACGTAAGCGAGCCTACTCACTCACACCAGTTTGACTTTGCATTCAAATTCGCTCAACTCATTTTGAGCATTGTGCATTTGAATGTGATTTTTTTGCCTCTCATGCAGATGTCTATTACATAACCTTTGTAGGGCTAGGTTCGTTTGGCACTAAATCACTTATAACTTATCATAACCATAGCAACCAAAAAAAAAAAACTAATCCACTTCGCAGTTGATGTAGTGTTTAGAACATATTAAGCTTTAAATTCTGCGCGTCCACATAATTCCTTGTTCGCGGCAATTTTCCTCGCGGGGTAGTTGCTTTGCGTGCGACTTCAACTCCGGACTGGTGTAAGAGGCCCAATTTTAACATGCGGGAGCGGTAGCTTAAGAGAGCGATTGGTGGCTGTAGTTGTTGCGGACAGCTGATCCGTTTAAGAACATATGCACATATGGAATTGCACCAAATTGTAGATCACTCTAATTAATTCGTAGTTCAAATTAACCGAATAGTAATTCACACTAACCAACTTGTAGCTGATACTAGACATCTCCATGATTCCACTCACAACATACCGTTCATTGACTACATTCGAGTAGAATCGAATAGAATGAAGGGAATGTAAGAAATGAAACGACATGGTATGAGAATGAGTTCGCGTTTTGCTTCATAGTTTATGATCTTCAACGAAATGAAACAGAACGAATGAAGCGTAAAGCGAAATGAGACAAGTGGTAATGCAAAAAATATTCGAACGATTCGAATTGTTGCGTATGTATTCAGTGTATTCTTTTTCTTCGAGCTTCAACGACGCAAAAATGGACAACCTATTAATAAAAGAAGCCGACAAGTCTGTATGTATTCGTAGTGCGCATTTTGTTTGTTTAATGTATAAATATTTATAACAATTTGTTTATTTGTTTTTTTCGTGCTTAGATATTAACCTGTGTTGGGTATTAAGTAAACTGTGTATTTGTGACCTGTACAAGACAAGGTGGAACAAGAAATTGCTGGATATGCAAATATTTATGTTGCATACACAAATGATTTTAATGCTTTAGCTTGGTGGCATATGAACAAGCAATTTTTTCCGCTATTGCACAAAACAAGCTGCAAAATATTTTGCATTCCAGCGAGCAGCGCGGCTTCGGAACGCACATTCTCAAACGCGATAAATTTAATTACAGAAAAGCGTTGTCAAATCGCCACCAATCCGGAAAACATTAAAAAAATAATGTTTTTGCATTCAAATTTAACTTAGTTATATTGATATTTTAGAAATAAGTTTAATAAAAAACCAAGAATATGAATATAAAAACGCATTTAATTGCTTCATATGTTTCCACTTGTTTACAGTTGCAATTCGAATCGTTCGAATGAGTTTCTATGTACTCACTCCATTCAATTCGTTTCTCTTTCTCTATTCTTGGTGCGTCTGAGTCGTACGTAAGCGAGCCTACTCACTCACACCAGTTTGACTTTGCATTCAAATTCGCTCAACTCATTTTGAGCATTGTGCATTTGAATGTGATTTTTTTGCCTCTCATGCAGATGTCTAGCTGATACTAGCCAATTCGTAGCTCAAACTAACCAAATTGTAGGTCAAACGGCTAATGGATGTTCGTGGCACTGTTTTAAAACGTCAGGAACCAACTCTTTTGGTACCCACAACTTCCAACACATATCGTCTGCAATTTGCTCACCAGTAGTGTGCTCTGCTCGGCGATAGAATACATGATTTTTAACCTTGACATCTGGCAATGGAACCGTTTGGTTTACAATTTGGTCTTTGAGTCCCACATACCCCTGAGTGTGAAAATGCCAAGATTTCAGATCAATCGGACAATCCAAAGATATTTCTGACAAATCTTACGTATATATGCGAGAAAGTGCATCCGGAATTACATTCTTACTGCCTTTGCGATGATAAATTTTGAATGAAAATGCCTGCAACTTTAGTTCCCATCTCGCTAATCTGGTACTCAAATCCGTTTGTGACATGAGCCACTTTAAAGAAGCATGATCCGTGATGATGGAAAATTCATGTCCCTCTATATATGCTCTAAATTTTTTTACGCACATAATAGCGGCCAAACATTCTTTTTCCGTCACTGAATAATTTCGTTGACACTTATTTAATTTGCGAGACATAAAAGCAATTGGTACTTCATTACCCTCGCTATCCTCTTGCATAAGCACGCCTCCAACACCGGTATGACTAGCGTCACAATGTATGAAAAAAGGCAACGTAAAGTCCGGACTATGCAATACTGGAGCCTTGCACATTTGCTCTTTTAACAATACAAACGCTTGTTGAGCCTCTTCTGACCATTCAAATTTTTTTCTACTTTTGAGGGTATCAGAAATGGGTGCAGCAATGCCAGCATAATTATTAATGAATTTATGATACCAGCCTGTGGTACCAAGAAATCGACGGACTTGTTTAATCGAACGAGGTACTGGAAAGTCTCTTATCGCAGCGACTTTGTCTGGATCAGTTTGAATTGTACCATGGCCTATCACATGACCTAAGTACTTAACTTCTTTAAGGCAGAATTTACTCTTTTCTACATTAATGGTAAGACCTGCAAGGGCTAAGCGGCTTGCAAGTTGTCTTAGCACGGTGATATGCTTTTCAAATGACTATGAAATAACTAGCAAATCATCCAGATAAACAAAAATCTCGTTACGCAAACTGGGCGGTATAACCTTATCCATTATCTTGGACATAGTTTGCGGCGCGTTGGTTAACCCAAACGGCATGACAGTGAAGTGATATAGCGGTCTACCTGGGACCGTAAACGCTGTCTTCTCTCGAGCTCGTTGCGTTAATGGGATTTGCCAATAAGCATCTTTTAGGTCGATACTCGTTATGTACTGAGCTCGAGGAAGTCTACTAAGTATACCATCGATTAATGGCATTGGGTATGCATTTTTAACTATTACTTCGTTTACTTTTCTACTATCAAGACATAAACGCACCTTTCCAGGTTTCTGAACAAGAACAATAGGAGATGACCACGGACTGTCTGATTCTTCTATAACTCCTAGCGCTAGCATTCTCTCCAGTTCATCGTACATTAGCTTTTCGATGGCTGGCAATACTGCTTAATGACGCTGCTTAATGGGTGTACCGCCGGTCACGTCTATGTCGTGAGAAAGCCAAGTTGTCTTGCCAAGGCTTTTCTCCGCAAAAGAAAGAATCAATTTAATTGTAGATGTTAACTCCTTGTGCTGCTGAGCCGTTAGTAAAATTTTTAAGGGGTTGGATATGTCTAAAGATGCCACTTTAGCATTTTGGGTTTTATGCATTAACGCCAAAGGCAACAAGTCGAATGCTATCCAAAAATCAATGCCATGATATAAATTTTGTGATAGCGAAGGAACAATATAAAAGCATAATCGTTTTGTATCACCTCTAAACATAATTTCCGTTGTGATTTTACCCACGATCGATTGTCTTGCCCCATCAGCGGTGCGAACATTTAGGTTCAATGGCTTATATTCAACTCGATTCAACTCTGATGCAAATTTACTACCTATACAACTAATCGACGCTCCTGTATCCATAAGACCACTAAGCGCTTTCCCCAATAAGGTTAGATCGGCATATGGCCGCACGTCACTAGACAAATCTACAATAGAGGAATTTATATCCGCAACAGACTGATTCTGTTTAACACGAAAAGAACGTTGACGAATGCTATTGCGAGTATGTCGCAAACACTCGGCATTTATGTTGAGTTTAGGTTTAGGAAAAGCTGGGATTGGGGTCGTATCCGGTGTGATATTACTAGCTTTGGTGACCTCCATAACTATTCTGTATTTGTCCCCCTGGACACTAGTTTGCGTGCACTTGTCAAGGGTGCACGCTGGTGTTCGTTTTTTTGAAGTGTGGGAGCACATCTAAAACATGATGGTTTATATGTGTCTCTTTTTCCACACCCATAACAAAAAACGTTACGAGCTGACACGCAATCTTGATATCTATGCCCATGTTTACCACAGTTCCAACAAGAAATTGTCATTGCCGCTAGATCAACATTATTAAAATCCACATCATCTTCGTTGTCGGTTTCGGTTTGTACCGTAACTTCATTTACATGACGTTTGGATTGAAATCGTTGCACAGGAACTATTGAATGAACTACAGATTTCACAAATCGTTCACGTGTACGCACTATGTGTCTCAACTGAACAATGCTACCAATAGGTACATATAACATTTCGTGCTGTATTTCTGGCAACAAATTTGCGCGAAGTATCTCCAATAAAGCTTGTTCATTTCACGGTTGACTAAGCTTGTCTGCTAAACACACAATTGCTTCATAAAAACTATCAAAACTTTCATTGTGCTTTTGCTTCCTTTGAGCAATAGCTGACCGAATCTCTAAATCCGTTCTACCATCCTGAAATTGCGATCTTAACGCTACACACAAATCTGACCAGCGAACTGCAGGGACGCTTCTGTGGAATCTCCAATACCATTCTATGGCACTTCCCTCAAACAAATTGCTTGCATATCGTGCTAACAATTCAAAGTTGCCCTCCAGAGTCTGGTGAGTGAGTGCTTCGACTCGATACAAAAAGTCGTCAACTGACAAGGACGCATGTCCGGTAAAACGTAACTTCCAATTAGACATTATTTGACTAATACGATCTGGTCGTAGTCCAAAATTTGGCTGCGAACCAACAGACGTACCTGCAGGGTGAAAATGTTCACTATCGGGCCTACTTGGGATTCTAAACAACTGTTCGAAACTTTGAGGTGTTTGGGCCGATGGCGAAACTCTATTACAAGGCTTAGTCGGCTCCGAACTTGTGGGAATTTGTAGAGATAATCTCTGAAATCCAGCCTCGATTGATTGAGCAAGCGTTCGCGTTTGCTGTAATAATACTGTGGCCATGGCTGTTGTAATGGATTGTTGCAAGTTCACCAACAATTTTTCTGGACCCATTTGCATCGGTCTTGGTTGACTTTCTGGCTGGATTACTCGGTGCTGATATACCATACCTTTCCCAGCTTCTGGTTGCACTGATTGAGTTTGTCGTAGAGTCGGACTTATGTTCGACTGTGACTCGGATGAACTGTTGGTAGGGTTCATCTGATTTGCAGACGTTTCAGGATTCATGACTACCGATGAACTTGCATCAGTCGTTTTTGATTGGGCTCTGGTAGTTATACCTAACGACGGCATGTTCTCCTTGGATAACTGCGCTGCTTTCAGTTCTTCCAAAAGATTATTGGAGGAACAACGAAGCGAAGTACGACAAACCGGACAAACTTTTCTGTGGTTTGATTTACTTATAAAACACTCGTGGTGAAATAAATGATTACACCGTGTTGTGAATAATTGAGCTGGAAGCTCGACTTCTTTTGGCAAACACAACAGATTGTTTCGGGGGTATTTACAACGGCAAAACTATTCGAAAAGCTTCGTGTCAAGGGCATTGTAGTTAAGCGTACCAAGTAAAACTATTTATTCTATTCGCTTTGCTAGATAGGCAAAACAGCAGTATTATAATATATTTTATAATTTTATATTTATATAATATTTTAATTTTAAAGAACGCAGAAATATTTATCGAAAAGGATGCTACTTGTAACTAATGAATCGACAATCAATAACGATAAGAAAAAAAACAAAAAAGAACAATTCCTGAAATTTTTATTGGATACCTTGCCAAACCATCCTGAGTATCAGATAACTAACCATTTACCATGCCTTACATATATTTGAACTTGAAATACAGATATCCTAGCTTTTGAATTGCGCGGAGAGTAGTAGATCTAGTCCACGATCTCATATCCAGCAGCAACACAAAATTTAAGGAATAAAAAAAAATTATTACTACTCTGAAACTACAATTTACTTGAAGGCAGATACCGATGTCGGTCAAGTATAGCATAATAGCGCATGCCAACTATACTTGATCGCGGTAATCTACTAAACCTTACTCTTGACCTAGCTTGTCAAAAAAACACCCAGTCAAAATAATGAAGTGGCCTGTTGATTTAACCCGCATACTCAAGAGGGTGAACCTAAGAAACTTGATCTCAAACTTAACACTTGCTTGCAGTTACTTATCCAAGGTCTCACATAGCATAGTAGCGCATGCCAACTATGTGTGATCGGCGGTAATCAGCAGCATTTGTTTTTGACCAAATACCGTATAAATAAAACAATTTTAATGAGCGAGTTAGGGTACTATTTAATTGCATGCTTCAATTAGCGGCCGGAAGTAGATCTGGTCCACTTGCCTTATCCTGCTTAACTAAGACATGAAATTTAAAGCACTTCGGAAAAGGATGAGACTTATGTGTACCTAGACTTCGGCAATACAACTATTTTGAAGTTATTATTTCTCCAGAATGTCTCACACAAGCATGTTAGCTAAAGCCTGCTTGTACGCTTCTAGCCAAGAACAAGGGAATTGGGAAAGGAAGAAAAATAAAGTCTCCAGATGTTATAGACTTTCTTTGAGATTTAAAACATATGCAAGGCAAATTTTTCAGTAGCTTCGTACTAATAACTTTGTACATGAAGTCTACCAAATTCGGCCCACGTTGGGCGCCAAATAATAAAAATAATTATTAATAGATACTGTAACGATTAACGTGCAAGTATGGATGAGCGGATGGTATTGTAATGGCCAACGGAGTACGCGCTGGCTTCTACGGCTGTGGCTCGTCGGCTAAGTCGAGGGTACCAAAAGAAAGAACCGAGTGTTACTTTGCTCCAGTCATATTCTTTTTATAATTAAATTCGCGTACTATTTTTACCGGGACAGAGGCAAAGGGGATGACGTTAGATATGAGGAATTAGGAAGGAAGCTCGTAAAATTTGTGTGTTTTTGGGGGCGGCAGAAAAAAAAACAAACAATACCCAATATAGGCTGTGGCGAAGGCTGCTAATGTTAATGCACAAGGTGTGAAAGTGCATACGCCTACCCTACCATGATCCTGATAATCGCCAATTTTAAATACCTCGATTCAGGATTCCTATAAGCACCTATGGGAGTCAACGCATCTCGTTCAAGCTGGACAAGGTTCCAATAAAACAAAAATAGCTTAAGCTGACATTTTTATAATTTTTAACGCAATTACTTAGACTGGATTATCGTAATACCTAACATAACGCTAACCAAATCTCTAGAGTAAACCAGATATATTACAAAACGGCAAGTGCTTAGAGCGGATAAAATAAACAATAATCGTCTATACAACAAAAGAATAAATATATAAATATGAAATAAATATGAGCATGCATATGGATTACTTTATATACTTAAGTTAGTCATTATAACATGATATGAGATTCGTTAATTTATTATTAAGTCTTCGTTAAGTATGTATGTGTGAATGAAAAGAAAAAAAATCAGTACGTTAACTTTTTTTAGTTAGTGTGTTTACATAGGTTAGTGTGTTTACTCGGTCTGAGTTCAAGGTTAGTTAAGAGAAGCTTTTGGATAAAGCTACATTATCTCACGGAACGAGAAGCTTTCACGTGGACATATTAAGAGATTTTAAATTATAAAGAGCGGTAACTTACAGCGGCATTATCCCACGCAGAAAGATCTTTCCTTATGTGTGTGTGCTTTTATCCCTCGCTGAAGCTCTAGTAAACGAAATGAATTAGAGAGTGTGGTGGATAACTAAAGGTGTAAGCTCTCTTAGCCTATACTCTTCTTTTGTTTGTTAATTGTTTCTTCTTTTTCCTGCACCTAACCTAACTTGATTTTATTATTACTTTGCATATTTTTCTTTTCTATTTTTAATTTAAATAGTTTTAGTTTTCACCTAAATTTTATGCGAAGATACGACAACATAATTTTTTTTGACGTAGAATACGTCTTACGTTTCGGTATGAGTGTGCTATCCAAAAAAGTTGTTGTTGTAATATGGTTGCTTCACAAAATCGCTCATTGCTCATGAACTAATGAATAGATTTTCCTCAAATTAATTTCATTTTAAAGCCATGGCTTCAACCTTTATTTTAAGCTATAAATATATATATATGAAATGATTACATTTTCTATTAAAAAAATGAGACCGAAAACATGCAAATTTTTGCTTCATTTTGAAGACTTTAAATTGCTCTAGCAATCTCAATAATCAATCAATTAATCTGAGTTTTTCGAATTTAAGTTGAGATGAGGTAAACAAACATTCCCACATTCAAATTTCTAATAATTTTGCCAAATATATAACTTTTTAAGGCAAAAAATCAGTGCAAAAATCACTACCTTTCAATTGCACATTGCTCAAAAGTTCCGCAAGAGAATCGATTAAAACTTTTTTGTTTTTTGTTTTAATACAAAGTAGACTTGATTTCCTTTCGTTTGATATACATGCGGTCATGACTGATAGCTTCTAAATGTGGAAATTTCATTAAGATATTCGGGCATAATTAAATTTTCATACATAAATTCTTCCGTGCCAGGGGTGAACAAGCTCAGCTTAAGCGTCAGCCCCAAACAATTATAACACAATAAAATATGTTTACCCCAATTCTGAAATTTGCGTGCAAGTTTTCGAAATCATGTTTTATTGTTTGTGTTGCACATTTAATTAAGCTTTTGCACCAAAACAATAATTATGCCCGTGCAAAAATATCATATAAACTATAGTGAGTTAAACTATCGATAATTCGTCTTTACGGTGGCAGCCCTGATTTTCGCATCTTGTGAACAGTTACTGTGAATTAAGTTAATTTAATTTAATTTAAATGAATATTGAACAATGCCGCCTGTAAAAAGAAACGTAGCTTCGCTGCGTAACAGAGTGAATATTTTAAATTTACGGAATAGAAGTTCAGGTAAGTTGTGTTTTAAAATTAAATATTCGAAATTATTCTATAAAAGACTCCGCCAACTTGAACGCAATTGGTACAAACAGCGTGTTTTTTATATATGTAATTAAATTTGTATTATACAATTAATTTTAATATAGAGACGGCAACAACTACAGTTGCAACAACTGCAAATAACACAGGTAGAAAGAATATGCTTTTATAATGTTACTTTTATATACTTATAGAATTAATATCTATTTCAGCGATTGAATTAGTAAAATTAGCCAAATGACAACAAACACAATTAAAAATAAAATAAAACATCTATGTGGTTGTTGTTATTAGGCTACCGCTTCATAATTTTTGTTGCACAAGGACAGACGTATTCTACGGCTAACCTATGCGCCCGTGTGATCTGACACAGGCTGTCAATTTTTTTTTTTAATTGTGTTCTGGCGTCTCGACACCACTTGCAATTTACGTTAACTTTTGGTTAATCACATTTATACCAATACAACAAAAAAAAAATATGCAAAATATTACAACATTAAATTACACTTATTTATATTAAACATTTAACTCTCTTTTTGCGTATACTTGTGCCGGTATATTACATAATAGACATCTGCATGATTCCACTCACAACATACCGTTCATTGACTACATTCGAGTAGAAAAGAATAGAATGAAGGGAATGTAAGAAATGAAACGACATGGTATGAGAATGAGTTCGCGTTTTGCTTCATAGTTTATGATCTTCAACGAAATGAAACAGAACGAATGAAGCGTAAAGCGAAATGAGACAAGTGGTAATGCAAAAAATATTCGAACGATTCGAATTGTTGCGTATGTATTCAGTGTATTCTTTTTCTTCGAGCTTCAACGACGCAAAAATGGACAACCTATTAATAAAAGAAGCCGACAAGTCTGTATGTATTCGTAGTGCGCATTTTGTTTGTTTAATGTATAAATATTTATAACAATTTGTTTATTTGTTTTTTTCGTGCTTAGATATTAACCTGTGTTGGGTATTAAGTAAACTGTGTATTTGTGACCTGTACAAGACAAGGTGGAACAAGAAATTGCTGGATATGCAAATATTAATGTTGCATACACAAATGATTTTAATGCTTTAGCTTGGTGGCATATGAACAAGCAATTTTTTCCGCTATTGCACAAAACAAGCTGCAAAATATTTTGCATTCCAGCGAGCAGCGCGGCTTCGGAACGCACATTCTCAAACGCGAGAAATTTAATTACAGAAAAGCGTTGTCAAATCGCCACCAATCCGGAAAACATTAACAAAATAATGTTTTTGCATTCAAATTTAACTTAGTTATATTGATATTTTAGAAATAAGTTTAATAAAAAACCAAGAATATGAATATAAAAACGCATTTAATTGCTTCATATGTTTCCACTTGTTTACAGTTGCAATTCGAATCGTTCGAATGAGTTTCTATGTACTCACTCCATTCAATTCGTTTCTCTTTCTCTATTCTTTGTGCGTCTGAGTCGTACGTAAGCGAGCCTACTCACTCACACCAGTTTGACTTTGCATTCAAATTCGCTCAACTCATTTTGAGCATTGTGCATTTGAATGTGATTTTTTTGCCACTCATGCAGATGTCCAGTGGACAGCCTGTGTTACATCACACGGGCGCATAGATTAACCGTATAATACGTCTGTCCTTGTGCAACAAAAATTATGAAGCGGTAGCTTCCACATAGATGTTTTATTATACCCTGAACCCATAAAATGGGTAAATCAGGGTATAACGGTTTTGTGCAAAAGTATGTAACAGGCAAAAGGAAGCATCTCCGACCCCATAAAGTATATATATTCTTGATCAGTATCAATAGCCGAGTCGATATGGCCATGTCCGTCTGTCCGTCTGTATGATCGCGTAGATCTCAGAGACTACAAGAGCTAGAGACTTCAGATTTTGAATATAAGTTTTCCTATACCATAAGCAGAACAAGTTTGCTTAAAATTATCGATAACTACTCTGGCTTTCGATATACACATAGAATCGATAACAAACAAATATCGAATTTGAAAGAGGTAAAAATAGGGGTTTGTGTAATGGGTAACGATAATACTTTTCTCAAAGTTTCGACCAAATCGGTTAAGAAACACCAGAGATATCGTAAAGTTAAGTCAGTTATGAGTTTTGTTTAAAGTGATCATTATTTGAAGCATACTTTTAGTACGCAAGGACTGCAACTGGGTTCAGGGTATCTTCTGGTCGGGCTATCCCGACTAGAGCCTTCTTACTTGTTTTAACTGTGTTTGTTGTCATTTGGCTAAGTTTTTGCTTTTTACTGCAGCACTGGTTACCATCCCTGATATAAATAGTACAAACATTGACTTGATATATAAATATGATATAATTTATCGAATTCAAATTTCTGCATAATTGATTTTAAAATTGTATTTTTGTTTTATGTTTAATATGTGATTTTTGATATAATTGGTTTGTGGAAGGAAAACTACGATATGTAATTCATTAATGATACACTTAAATTTCTAGCAAATACTAAATCTATATTGGTTAGACCTAAGGTGGTTGCTGCATTTTTAATATACGTTAGTTTGAACTTTTCTTGCATAAGTTCTGCAGATGAACAATCAGATGTCATTTCTAAATTGAAATCACCTAAGGTGAGCATCTCAGCCTCGGATTCAACTGTGAAATTCTTGTCTATGAGTGTTGTAAGGTGAGAATATTTCATTAGGGCAGAAAAAAGCATTTGTTGTTTGTTATTTTGGGATACATTTGGATGAAAATAAACAGAGCCAAGAATAAATATTTTTTGATTTTTAATTTTAATTACAGACAGACAAATGTCGCCTATATCCTTATCGGTCAGTTGCCTGTTTGAAATATCGATTGGAGTACAATATGTGAACATAGTACTTTTTGCGTAGATTGCTCTATATTATAAACTAATTGTACAATACAAAAATAATTATATAAAAACACGCTGTTTGTTCCAATTGCGTTCAAGTTGGCGGAGTCTTTTATCGATTAATTTCGAATATTTAATTTTAAAACACAACATACCTGAACTTCTTTTCCGTAAATTGAAATTATTCACTCTGTTCACTTGTTAAAAATTCATTTAATGCAATAACTTTGTTGCTGTTCACAAGTTGCGCAAAATAGGGCTGCCGCCGTATAGTCAGAATTGTCGATAGTTTATCTCCCGATAGTTTATATGATATTTTTGCACGGACATATGAATTTTTTTGGTGCAAAACCATAACTACTTGTGCAAAGAAAAAAAATAACACATGATTTCGAAAACATGCACTCAAATTTCTGAATTTCTAAAATTGGGGTAAACATATTTTATTGTGAGATAATTATACTCAATACCGATGGTAAAGAGTATATTGGGTTTGTGCAATGTCCGTCATGCTGTCTGTCCGTCTGTCCGTCCGTCCGTCTGTCCGTCAATCTGTATGAACGCTACTTTTTTTCCATACCCTTCAAGCTAGAGACTTGAAACTTTGCAAATGTCTTTATCTATGGCATAGTAAATTAAAGTGTCAAGATTGGGGCTCTACGATAACTGGGGCCTGGCAAATCGATAAGTTCGATAACTCAAAATCGATTAATCCACCTATTTCGCACGCCTTTAAAGCAAAAACTACCAAAATTGGGGAGAAGATAGTTACTAACAACCGACAAAAATTTGCATCAAAAATTTTGGAGACACGACCACCACAAGATAAGTGATGACGATTCTACAAAATTGCATAAGAACTTTGGATGCCACGCCTATCCATACTGCCCTAGCCGCCCCAAACCGCCCCAACGCTTCGCTAAAAACGGTATTGAGTGTATCTTTCATAGTGTGTAAGCTTGAGTCACAAAATTTGGTAGGAAGATAACAGTTAATGACCCCCCAAAAAAACTGCATCCAAGTTTTGGAGCCATGCCACCCCGTTCTCCAGCCCCCTGCGTTTTGAAATCGAAAACGCCTATATCTTCCACAGCTTTTGAGCTAGAGCTACCATATTTGGTACCAGGATTGATGATGAAGAATTCAAAAAATTTGGATGCCGCTCCAACCCATACTGCCCCCCTTCCATTATAATCTACTTACTTTGAGCTAGAGTCACCAAATTTGTTATGAGGATAGCAATTGACTTCATTAACAGATCTGCAGCAGTTACGCCCCCATAGCGCCCCAGCCCCCCGTTCCAGACCCTTAACAAACTTTCAGCTAGAGTCACCAAATTTGGAAGGAAGATAACTTTTTGGCATCCCCATCTGCACCAGACAATCTTGAGGCAGTATACACCCTTGCCGTATCCGCACCCCATTGCAATCAGGTCTCTTTTAATCGGTTTAATTACTGGTATCGAGTATACCGCAGTCGGTTGCGTCCGACTGCAACGTTTCTACTTGTTTATTTTTACTGCGGGGAGGCTGGGGGCGGAATGGGTGAAAATTTCTGATCCAGTTTTTTGGGAGTTGTTAGTAGCTTTCTTCTCCATAAATTTGGTAGTTCTAGCTGCCGATTTGCCAGCCCCCTTGTTATCGTAGAACTCCAATCTTGACACTTTAATTTACTTTGCCATACATAAAGTCATCTGCAAAGTTTCAAGTCTCTTGCTTGAAGGGTGTAGAAAAAAGTTGCGTTCATAGAGACGGACGGTCGGACAGACGGACGGACACCATGACGGACATTGCACAAACCTAATATACTCTTTACCTTCGGTAACGAGTATAAAGACTTGATTTCCTTTCTGTTGGAATATGATACCAAAATTAAAGGCCAAACGTTGATTTCTTCCTTAAAGACTCGCGGCACGCAAAGTTTGAACATATGCTACGCCGAGTATCTTCCCAAACAATGCTTACGCAAGAATTCGTTAAGTTATTTTTTTAACGAATGTTGTTAAGCCTGCATGCATGGTTTGAATGGAGTGAATGGTTTTATTTGATTCTCTCCAAGTCTGGTGTGTGCTTGTGCGAAAACATAAAATAAAATATATTTAACAAACAGTAAATTAAAACCAAATAACTTAAACGGACTTTTTATTCAAAACAATATAGTTTAAATTACAATAGGTTATGGACCCAGTTTCGCTAAATACATATTAAATTGAAATTTTACAAAATAAAAGTTCTTGTGAAATTCACATATACTTAGATAGAGCTTCTTGTGAAATTCACACACGCATACATACATAGATTGTCTTGTGCAACTCACGTACACATACTTCAGGCGACACTGTACATACTTTAAAATAATATGGAAAAGGTTAAACATAATTTAGGGTGTTCAGACGCTCGTTGCAGCGTTGCGTGTTTCGAGCTTCAAACGTCCCGCAACAACAACTAACATAGAAAAAATTTTTGCAACCTTCAAAGACCCCAGCCTATGTATACAAAAAGTGTTGCGTGTTGCAACATGGTAAAGATGGGAAGAGCATGATATTTAATCGATATTTGCTATCGATGCTCAGTATTTTTAAGAATATTTGGTGTATTTTTGTGCAAAAAAGTATGAAAACATATGACTAATGGCCGCCGCAAAGAAAAGTAAATAAAACCGGTTTTGCTTGAAAAAATTAATTTTATTTTTCTTTCTATTCAGTGGAAGACACAACTAATGTAAAGCCAAAGATAATCCCGCGAAAAATTGAGCATAAGAAGTGGTCAGAAGTCGATGTGGGTGCTATTATAAATTACATGCAAATGCATAGAAACTTGGAGGTAAGGAATAAGCATAATATCAATTTAGTTCCATATAAATAAATTTATTCCAATAAATCTTGCAGAAACCAACCGCTCAAATATATTAGGTTAGGTTAGGTTAGAGCGGTAGTGAGCAGTTTGAGACAAAAACCCCCCACTCACGTAGGCCATGTATTGGCCCATTGTGATGCCGCGTCGTGGACATAGTCCACAGATACCGTCTACCCAGACGTAGAGTGTGTTACACCGTTTACGAGGGCGTGGTCCCAGCCCGAGGCTCGAATAAAAGACAGGATATTTTTCGGTTTAGTGTCCGCCAGTTGAGAGAGGTCCGATAAGAAGAAAGAACCAAGGTATCGCTTTCTGTTTTTGCAGAGAGCTGGACAGTCGCAGAAGAGGTGGGAGACTGTTTCCTCTTCCTCCTCGGCTCGGCAGCTTCTGCAGAAGTCATTGAAAGGGGCTAGAAGTCTCGCTGCGTGAGTCCCCACTAGCCAGTGCCCCGTAATGGCCCTGATTACGGCAGCACAACCTAATCTGTTTAAGTGAACAAGGCCTAAGGACCGCTTTTTACAGCGCGTTGGCCAGGTTTGCCTGGCAATCCTACCCGTGGCGGTGGTGAGTTGCCATCTCTTGTTTGCTTCGATCGGACGCGATTCGAAGAGCGATCGGACTCTTAGCTTGCAGCTGGCCATGGGGATACCCATGCTCTCCTTGCCTGTGAGGAGAGGCAAGGTAGTACCATGCCTTGCCAGCTCGTCTGCTTTGTCGTTGCCCTCGATGCCTTTATGTCCGGGCACCCATATGAGGTGTATTTCGAACTGCTCGGCCATCTCCTTCAGAGATCTGCGGCAGTTTGTGACAGATATCGAGTTAGATGATATCGCTTTGAGAGATTTGATAGCAGCCTGGCTATCAGAAAATATGCAGATTCTGGCTGCAGAGCAATTTATTTCGGATATGCAGGAGAGTGCTTCGTGAATTGCAGCGATTTCAGCTTGGAACACACTGCAATGGTCAGGGAGGCTGAAAGATTTGTTAATGGATAGCTCATCGCAAAAGACGCCGCCCCCTACCCGGTCGTCTAGCTTAGAGCCATCAGTGTAAATTTTTATTGAGTTTGTCGGCCCTGGCGTGCCTGAGCACCAATCGTCCCTGGAGGGGATAAGTGTATGGAATGGAGTTTTGGGGAATTCCTGAGGACGGCAATAGTCCGTGTTTTTGGGAATAAGTGGGTTTCCCACAAGAACCTTGGAGTGTCCGTAAGTCTGTTCGGACCACTGCTTTGTTTCCCTCATGCGTAGGGCAGAGAGAGTTGCTAGTAGCTTCCCCATTTGGTCTATTGGTAGAAGATTAAGTATGTTGTCAAGAGCTTCAGTTGGGGTCGTACTGAGGGCTCCTGTTGTGGTCAGTCCAGCGGCACGCTGTACCTTGCCAAGCTTGTGGACTAATTTCTTCTTTGAAAGAGCTGGCCACCATACCGACACTCCGTACAGTAGGATAGGCCTTACGATGGCTGTGTACAGCCAGAGGGTGATGTGAGGTGCCATTCCCCATTTTAATCCAATGGATTTCCTGCATGTATATAGTGCGACTGAAGCCTTCTTCACTCGTTCCTCCGAGTTGAGGTTCCAGACTAGTTTGCTATCAAGAGTGAGCCCTAGGTATTTGGCTGATTTACTGAAGGAAAGTTCCACCCCATTCAACGACGGCGGCCTGAGGTTGGGAATCTTATACCTCCTAGTGAAGAGGACTAAGTCAGTTTTGGCTGGGTTCAGCCCTAGTCCATTTGATGTGGCCCATGAGGACAATGTTTTAAGTGCAGTGGTCATGCATTCGCACAAGGATTGGGGATACTTGCCCGAGAAGGCTATGGCAACGTCATCTGCGTAAGCGATCACCCGACAGCCCCCTCCCTCCATGGAGCGCAGCAGGTTGTTTACCGCTACGTTCCACAGGAGAGGAGAGAGGACACCTCCTTGCGGTGTGCCTCTATTAACAGATCTGGATATGGTTGAGGACCCCAGAGTGGCCCTGACTGTCCTGCTCTTGAGCAGTTGATCAATCAGTCCCACAATGCGGTCCCCCACCCACAGCCCTGACAATGCTCCAGTGATCGCCCACGGTACGACGTTATTGAAAGCGCCCTCAATGTCTAGAAAGGCTATAAGGCAATACTCCTTGTGGTGGAGTGCTGCTTCTATTGTGGAGACAACAGCATGAAGTGCTGTCTCGGTAGATTTACCTTTTTGGTAGATTAGAAGAAGTCGATGTGGGTTCTATTATAAATTACATGCAAATGCATAGAAACTTGGAGGTAAGGAATAAGCATAATATCAATTTAGTTCCATATAAATAAATTTATTCCAATAAATCTTGCAGAAACCAACCGCTCAAATATATTACAACAAGCTAATTGCAGAAACCAGCATTGATGCGAAGTGGAACTCGGTCCGGCACAAGGTTCGTCACCTTAAAGTAGGCTGGCAGAAGGCAAACGAGTTTAACAATTCTACAGGTGCTGGAGTGGAAGAAGGTGACGGAGTAACAACCATACGAGGTAAAGTAAAATAAAAACTAATATGTTGAGAGTAAACGCTTACATTGAGAGCCATAAGGTAGATTGAGTCAGCTGACTCTTAAGTTATTTTTTCTTAAGTTATGTCTTGAGTAAACAGGCCTTAACGCAATTTCCGCTATTTGCAATTAAATGTAAGATGTAGATATCAGCATTTTCTTTATTTATATTTTATTTTTTTTTAGATTGCCCGAAAATTTTGAAATATTAAAAAATATTGACCTGTTTTCTGTTGAAAATTGCTTAGCAGCACAGAAAAAACTAATTTGTAAAGTGCTAGAATTGTTCAATATTGAGTCAGACGATATTGGAAAAATTCTTACTCAATATACAAACATCCATTTGGTGAAATGGCAAAGTATAGAAAACACTCTTATGTTTTGGGCCGAGGTGGAAAAGTATAAAGATTCGGCAGGGAACAAAACGTTATTCCAGCTTGCCACATTTGCATTAAACATTTTGTCGCTGCCTTGGTCGAACGCAGAGGTGGAGCGTGTGTTTAGCCAGGTGAACTTCATTAAAACGAAGGTGCGGAATGCTCTCCAAACTGAAACATTAAAAGCTATTTTTTCCATTCGGTAAGACTTGTTGTTTATTAAATTATAATATAAAAAATAATAGATATTTTGTACATTTAAGATTCGGATTACGACTAAATAACCAATGCTGCCACGACTACGCTGTACCCGAAAATTTTTTGAAAATGATTGGCACAAATGCAGCTTATGTTGAAGAAGAACAAGACGCCGAAAACGAGGAAGAAGATTTAATCGACGCAGCTTTAAAACTATTATAATATTCATTAACAAAATACAAACTTCGTACGAAAAGCAATGTAATTTTCTGTTCTCTTTTCTGTCCTTTTTCCATTATTTCTATCCGTTTTCTGTACTTTTTTTTGGTCTAGCCAATCTCTAGCCAATCCGATCTAGCTTTTTTTTGTAGCCGATTGTTGGCAGCACTGTTTACAATGGCTAGTTTATGTTCGATAACTATCGAGTGCCCATACATTATTGCTTTGCTCACCGAAAAAAAATTCATTTGCAATGACGGAACATATAACACATCTCGCAATTCTAATTTGCCTTCATTTGTTTTTATAATCACTGTTCCTGCTCCCTGCGATTCGATGCATTTATTTGCCGCTAAAATTATTTTGTCTTTCTTCGGCACGAACGAAACGAATATTTCTTTCTCACAGCACATATGAGACGTCGCGCCACTGTCTAGACACCACGTTCTTTTTGATATCGTACTTTGCTGTATAGCAGCAAAAACGGAATACGATATTCGCTGGTGTTCTTTTTGCTCTACACTTTTCTTGATTTCACTTTGTTCATTTTCTCGCGATCTACACTTATTTGCTTTGTGACCGCGTTTTC
The DNA here is from genome assembly GCA_035044585.1 of Scaptomyza polygonia. NCBI lineage: Eukaryota > Metazoa > Arthropoda > Insecta > Diptera > Drosophilidae > Scaptomyza > Scaptomyza polygonia. Next base: position 66,764 of record JAWNNU010000672.1, read on the forward strand.
CACATTGGTAACATTGTCCAACGAATTTCTTTTGTTGCTTTGTGCCTTCCCTTTTGTTCATACCCGCATAAAATGCTTGTTGGTTGCTATCCTGTTCGCACTTGTCACCTATTCTGTTCGCCTCTTCCAGAAGTTTCACTTTTAATGACTCAAATGAAGGCAACGCATCTCTTGTTTCTAGTGCAACAACAAAGTTTTCATAATCTGCAGTTTAACTTGAAAGCATTATTATAACTTTCAGTTCTTCACTTAGTTCGATGTTAACTTCTGTTAGTTTATCCAAAATTTCGACAAACGAATTGATATATTGCGTCATCCTATTATCTGACGTCAATTTTAAACTTAACGTTTTCTTGTACAACGACACTTTTCTAAGCGGTCCGGTAGACACATACACTGCTCTAAACTTTTCCCAAGCTTCTTTTGCGGTTTTACAACTTTCTTCATAATTCAATTGAGAGACTTGCACGTTTAGAATTATAAGAGCCAATGCTTTTTCGTCTGATAATGTACTTTTCGAACTTTTTTCGTCACTTGTGCTTGCTTGCTCATTACTGCCTCCCACAACACACCACAGCTCCTGATGTACGAGTACACTTCGCATTTGCACACACCATACATCGTAATTGCTTTACTTTTCAATGTTATACAGACTCATCTTAATCTGGGCCCAAGGTATACTCATGATACAATTATATGGAAGTGTCATGCGAGAGAGCGCTCTCTTTGTTTTGGTACCAAGCGTCAGTCGCAAAGTGCTTGTCGTTGTGGTAAGAAGTTCGTGCGCACGAATTTCGTTCTGTTTGTTATTTTTGTTCATGTGTGTTTTTTAGGTTAGATTTTAACTTGTGCCCTTTATAAAATATAAAATGCCTTACTGCTTGACCTTTGGAACCAGTTCTAACGTTTTAAAACATTTGCAAAACACGGAACAAAATGTTGACTTGCCAATGCATTTAAAGAAATTTTTCTTTAAAATACGAATAAATTTTCGTATAAAAAATCTTAATTCTAAGCTCAAATTGCAAAAACACAAACAAAATCTTATGGGGCATCGCAAATTATTAAAAATTTTGCTATAAATATATACATTTTAGTTTAATATTGCTTTAATATAATTAAATGTTAATATAACTTTTAATTTTTTTTATTAAAAACTATTAAATTAATATAATCGAAAGCGTTTCACTCAAAATTTTATTTAGTTAAATATTTTTACGAAACTACAAAATTGCATAGACTGCATACAACCAAAACACTTTTTTTACCTAACTCTGTCGCACTAACAAAACAACCCCTTAACAGACTCAAGAGAGTAAAATAAAGAGAGCAACTTGACTGTCTCCCTCGCACTCACGTGCTCATATCAGTTGGTACTGGCTCTCTCGGATGACACTACCTACTTAATTGTATCATGCTTCGGATCATAATGAAATAACATAAGGTGGTCCATTCCCAACAGAGTCGCTCTCTCGCTTGTCCAGTATTTTAAGTGCTTCACTGCTTGTTCAACGAGAAGGTTGGGTGCGGACGAATTTTTGCTGTAAGATTTGTTAACCCTAACGTGCCGATATATGTTTATGTTTTTATATGTTTCAGCAGACTTATTTTTGTCCGTAATTGTTGGTAGCTATGTACCTTAAATACTAGTCATACTATTAAAGTCAACGAAAATAATACTGAAGAGTTTGACCCCGAAGACGTTAATTGCAAATTCAAAATTAATTAAAATAAGACTATAAAATATTAAGTTTTGTTTGTTTTATCAAGAGGGGCTGCCTAGGGTTAATCAACAGACGCTGTCCGCGTTACATTTACACTAACAGTGCTATGTACACAAAATAAGGGACTGTTAATTACGGAATGGACCACCTTATGTTATTCCATCATGCTTCGGATCAAGATATACTTAAGAAGCTAGCATTACTCGCTCTCTCACTCTCTTTTCACTTCTTAAATTGTCAGTCTGTTAGCAGCCGTTGTGAGCGACGCATCTCCGCAGACGATTTTTTCGTCTAAAACTTCTTGTGCTACAGACTTTACGTGTTATTGCAATGGCGCCTCTCTCTCTCTCTCTCTCTCTCTTCTGTCATTTTGACACTTAAGTAAGAAGTCGCGAGCGAGCAAGTGCGGCTACCTTCTTAAGTATACCTTGTCTGGGCTCATAACCTGTTTAATGTATATCTCTCTTGTAGAGTAAGCGCAGCTGTGAATAAAGAATTCACTCAAAGTAATAACACCGCGAGTTGTTACTTAGACAAACTATATTTTGGAACTGAAGATCAAAATGAATAGAACAGTGGTAATGCAAAAGATTAACCGATATAATTATATTCAAACATCGATACTTCTCACGATGTATATCAATACGCAGACACATGCTTAATAATGAGAACAATTTAACTTGCTTATTTCAACACTTCTTCTCAAATTAAATTCTTCTTAACAATATATTTTAGTTTAAACCAAGCATATTTACAAACTTGTTATGCTTTTCTTTTTGTAAATTCTAAGTAAAAATGTCTGGTACATATTATGCTGTAAGAACATATCTAATACAAATTTCATTGTTTGCAATTACTTCTCTTATATGATGATACTTGACGTCAATATATTTTGTTCGCTTATGGTGTACAGGATTATAAGCGATTTGATGGGAACTGAAATTGTCACCATTGATTTTAATCGGGTCGCTAGGAGAATGATATCCAATTTCTTCGAGTAGCCGCCGCAGATAGATTGCCTCTTTTGCTGCCGTAGATAGAGCAATATATTCGGTGCTACTTAGTGCTACCACAGATTGGTTTTTCGAAGACCAGGAGAAAGCTAAACCTGCTAAATAAAATCCCAGTATACGATTTTCAGTCCTGGCCGTCACTAGCCCAATCTGCATCGACATACGCATGCAGAGCTTCTCCCGTTTTTACGTAATATAGCTTCATTTCGATCGTCTTTTGACAAATAACGGAGAATGTGCTTGGCACCTGCTTCATGTTCATTATGGGGATCGGAGTTTCTCTGCGTTAACTTACTTACAGAATGAATAATGTCAGGGCGTGTAGAGATTGCCAGATACATTAGACATCCGATAAGAGATTGATACTCAACTAGATTTGCCTTGCCGCATTGCAATATGAAAACCAGGATCCAAAGGCGTTGAAACAGAAAGACACACGTTCATGTTGTACTTTTCCAGCAGACTTTTTATATATATATATCGAAGCATCCATTAAGCTTGGCTTTGATATCATCCAGATCGCATTTCCTCGAGCATGCGATAATTAAGTCGTCTACGTGTACAGCTATTAGATTATACGACTCTTGTATAATCCTCATGTATAGACACGGCTCATTTTTGGTTGCTTTGAAACCCATGTGTATTAATGCATCATTTAGAGTGCTGTTCCATGCCCTGCCAGACTGTTTAAGGCCATATAAAGCTTTATTAAACCTTAAAACCTTATTTGGGTGTTTGCTATTTATAAAATGTTCTGTCTGCTTCATAAAAATTTCCTCACTGAGCTCACTATTTAAGTATGCATTAGAAATGTCTTACTGATGCAGATATTTTTTTTTTCAGCAGCTATTGCCAATAACATTCTGATGTTTTCATAACGATTGACTGGCGAAAAAGTCTCGTTATAATTAACCCCGAACTGCTGACTACATCCTTTAGCAACTAATCTTGACTTCTAGCGCACTATGTTTCCCAGTTTATCATTTTTGATCCGAAAAACCCACATAGAGCCTATTGCCTTTGTACCAGGTGGCAACTCAACTAACGACCAAGTCTTATGTTTTATCAGCGCTTCATATTCTTGCCTCATTGACAACTCCCACTCAAGCGAATGTTTGCCTGCCAATGCTTGACTAACGGATTCAGGTGTTTCTATGTCACTATAGCTCATTATGTTGTTCAGCATATTGTATTGCTTTCTAGGTCTGCCTACCTGTCCAGTGCGCACCGATTTTGGCCTGCCCGGACCACGACGTGTACCAACGTCAGCTTCTAATGAACTACTTGATGCCTGTTCTTCTTCTTCTGAAGATTTAGTTTCTTCTGTGCTTAAAAATTCGTCATCATTATCCGCAATATCACAATCTGCAAGAGAAGAACCCTTTTCTTTTGGATCTGATGTAACCTTTTGATCTGACACATAGATTTGCGGATACATTTCCATGATTGTTGTGTTTTCTTGTTTGCATACGACATCTTCTCTGGACGATATTTCGCCTTCTACAAATTTTACGTCTCGCCTGTCTATTACTTCCCTTGCTTCTCTGTCATACAGACCTTATTCTTTGGCTGTAAGCGAATACCCGACGAACACGTATTCCTTGCCTTTTGAACGAAACTTTTCATTTTGCAATTTATTGAAAGCAAACGCAGGCGATCCAAAAATACGTAAATTCTTTACTGTTGGCTTACGACCACTCCAGAGCTCGAACGGAGTAACATCACCTTTTATTCCTTGTTTCGCAAATATGCAGCTTTCGAAATAGCTTCAGCCCATAAGGGCTCTTCTAGTTCGCATGTACCATCATGCTACGCGCCATTTCAACTAATGTTTTATTGGCTCTTTCAGCCACACCGTTTTGTTGCGGAGTATACGGGACTGTTAACTGTCTTTTAATGCCACAACTGTTTAAAAACTCGTCAAATTGTTTATAAACAAATTCTTTACCGTTGTCATTTCGAACGGCTTTTATTTTCAATCCGGTTTGGCATTCGACTATATTCTTAAACAACTTAAACTTTTCGAAAGCTTGGTCCTTTGATTTTAGGAAATATACAAAAACACGCTTGGATTTATCATCTATAAATGTTATAAAGTACTTTGCACTCCCGACTGACGGTACATTTATAGGGCCACACAAGTCACAACTAATTCCAAAAGTTCACTTGCATTGTTTTTGTTATTTTTATTGAACGGCACTGCACATATTTTAGTTTTGATGCATGTATTGCAATTAAATTCGTCCGATACATTTTTTACATCAATGCCACATACCATATCACTGCTAGCAAAATTCTTAAGGCTCCGAAAGTTCAAATGGCCATAGCGATTATGCCACATAATTGATTTTTCCTTCATTGAAAATAAATTGTTCACATTTAAATCGGTGAATAAAAATAAGTGTTCGCTTATCTGAGCCTGCAGCAATACGATATTATTTATTGTCTTTACAATGGCTAGTTTATGTTCGATAACTATCGAGTGCCCATACATTATTGCTTTGCTCACCGAAAAAAAAAATTCATTTGCAATGACGGAACATATAACACATCTCGCAATTCTAATTTGCCTTCCTTTGTTTTTATAATCACTGTTCCTGCTCCCGGCGATTCGATGCATTTATTTGCCGCTAAAATTATTTTGTCTTTCTTCGGCACGAACGATACGAATATTTCTTTCTCACAGCACATATGAGACGTCGCGCCACTGTCTAGACACCACGTTCTTTTTGATATCGTACTTTGCTGTATAGCAGCAAAAACGGAATACGATATTTGCTGCTGTTCTTTTTGCTCTACACTTTTCTTGATTTCACTTTGTTCATTTTCTCGCGATCTACACTTATTTGCTTTGTGACCGCGTTTTCCACATTGGTAACATTGGCCATCGAATTTTTTTTGTTGCTTTGTGCCTTCCCTTTTGTTCATACCCGCATAAAATGCTTGTTGGTTGCTATCCTGTTCGCACTTGTCACCTATTCTGTTCGCCTCTTCCAGAAGTTTCACTTTTAATGACTCAAATGAAGGCAACGCATCTCTTGTTTCTATTGCAACAACAAAGTTTTCATAATCTGCAGTTTAACTTGAAAGCATTATTATAACTTTCAGTTCTTCACTTAGTTCGATGTTAACTTCTGTTAGTTTATCCAAAATTTCGACAAACGAATTGATATATTGCGTCATACTATTATCTGACGTCAATTTTAAACTTAACATTTTCTTGTACAACGACACTTTTCTAAGCGGTCCGCTAGACACATACACTGCTCCAAACTTTTCCTAAGCTTCTTTTGCGGTTTTACAACTTTCTTCATAATTCAATTGAGAGACTTGCACGTTTAGAATTATAAGAGCCAATGCTTTTTCGTCTGATAATGTACTTTTCGAACTTTTTTCGTCACTTGTGCTTGCTTGCTCATTACTGCCTCCCACAACACACCACAGCTCCTGATGTACGAGTACACTTCGCATTTGCACACACCATACATCGTAATTGCTTTACTTTTCAATGTTATACAGACTCATCTTAATCTGGGCCCAAGGTATACTCATGATACAAAAATATGGAAGTGTCATGCGAGAGAGCGCTCTCTTTGTTTTTGCTTGTCGTTGTGGTAAGACGTCCGTGCGGACGAATTTTGTTCTGTTTGTTATGTTTGTTCATGTGTTTTTTTTTAGATTAGATTTTTAAAAACAGAAACAAAATCTTATGGGTCATCGCAAATTATTAAAAATTTTGCTTTAAATAAGATATCTTTTTTATATTTTTAATTTTAATACACTTTTTAGTTTAATATTGCTTAATAATAATTAAATGTTAATATAAATTTTATTTTTTGTTATTAAAAACTATTTAATTAATATAATCGAAAGCTTTTCACTCAAAAATTTATTTAGTTAAATATTTTTACGAAACTACAAAATTGCATAGGCTGCATACAACCAAAACACTTTTTATACCTAACTCTGTCGCACTAACAAAACAACCCCTTAACAGACTCAAGAGAGTAAAATAAAGAGAGCAACTTGACTGTCTCCCTCGCACTCACGTGCTCATATCAGTTGGTACTGGCTCTCTCGGGTGACACTACCTACTTAATTGTATCATGCTTCGGATCAAGATATACTTAAGAAGGTAGCATTACTCGCTCTCTCACTCTCTTTTCACTTCTTAAATTGTCAGTCTGTTAGCAGCCGTTGTGAGCGACGCATCTCCGCAGACGATTTTTTCGTCTAAAACTTCTTGTGCTACAGACTTTACGTGTTATTGCAATGGCGCCTCTCTCTCTCTCTCTCTCTCTCTCTCTTCTGTCATTTTGACACTTAAGTAAGAAGTCGCGAGCGAGCAAGTGCGGCTACCTTCTTAAGTATACCTTGTCTGGGCTCATAACCTGTTTAATGTATATCTCTCTTGTAGAGTAAGCGCAGCTGTGAATAAAGAATTCACTCAAAATAATAACACCGCGAGTTGTTACTTAGACAAACTATATTTTGGAACTGAAGATCAAAATGAATAGAACAGTGGTAATGCAAAAGATTAACCGATATAATTATATTCAAACATCGATACTTCTCACGATGTATATCAATACGCAGACACATGCTTAATAATGAGAACAATTTAACTTGCTTATTTCAACACTTCTTCTCAAATTAAATTCTTCTTAACATTATATTTTAGTTTAAACCAAGCATATTTACAAACTTGTTATGCTTTTCTTTTTGTAAATTCTAAGTAAAAATGTCTGGTACATTTTCTGCTGTAAGAACATATCTAATGCAAATTTCATTGTTTGCAATTACTTCTCTTATATGATGATACTTGACGTCAATATATTTTGTTCGCTTATGGTGTACAGGATTATAAGCGATTTGATGGGAACTGAAATTGTCACCATTGATTTTAATCGGGTCGCTAGGAGAATGATATCCAATTTCTTCGAGTAGCCGCCGCAGATAGATTGCCTCTTTTGCTGCCGTAGATAGAGCAATATATTCGGTGCTACTTAGTGCTACCACAGATTGGTTTTTCGAAGACCAGGAGAAAGCTAAACCTGCTAAATAAAATCCCAGTATACGATTTTCGGTCCTGGCCGTCACTAGCCCAATCTGCATCGATATACGCATGCAGAGCTTCTCCCGTTTTTACGTAATATAGCTTCATGTCGATCGTCTTTTGACAAATAACGGAGAATGTGCTTGGCACCTGCTTCATGTTCATTATGGGGATCGGAGTTTCTCTGCGCCAACTTACTTACAGAATGAATAATGTCAGGGCGTGTAGAGATTGCCAGATACATTAGACATCCGATAAGAGATTGATACTCAACTAGATTTGCCTTGCCGCATTGCAATATGAAAACCAGGATCCAAAGGCGTTGAAACAGAAAGACACACGTTCATGTTGTACTTTTCCAGAAGACTTTTTATATATATTTATATATCGAAGCATCCATTAAGCTTGGCTTTGATATCATCCAGATCGCATTTCCTCCTGCGATAATTAAGTCGTCTACGTGTACAGCTATTAGATTATACGACTCTTGTATAATCCTCATGTATAGACACGGCTCATTTTTGGTTGCTTTGAAACCCATGTGTATTAATGCATCATTTAGAGTGCTGTTCCATGCCCTGCCAGACTGTTTAAGGCCATATAAAGCTTTATTAAACCTTAAAACCTTATTTGGGTGTTTGCTATTTATAAAATGTTCTGTCTGCTTCATTAAAATTTCCTCACTGAGCTCACTATTTAAGTATGCATTAGAAATGTCTTACTGATGCAGATTTTTTTTTTCAGCAGCTTTTGCCAATAACATTCTGATGTTAACGATGATAACGATTGACTGGCGAAAAAGTCTCGTTATAATTAACCCCGAACTGCTGACTACATCCTTTAGCAACTAATCTTGACTTCTAGCGCACTGTGTTTCCCAGTTTATCATTTTTGATCCGAAAAACCCACATAGAGCCTATTGCCTTTGTACCAGGTGGCAACTCAACTAACGACCAAGTCTTATGTTTTATAAGCGCTTCATATTCTTGCCTCATTGACAACTCCCACTCAAGCGAATGTTTGCCTGCCAATGCTTGACTAACGGAATCAGGTGTTTCTATGTCACTATAGCTCATTATGTTGTTCAGCATATTGTATTGCTTTCTAGGTCTGCCTACCTGTCCAGTGCGCACCGATTTTGGCCTGCCCGGACCACGACGTGTACCAACGTCAGCTTCTTCTAATGAACTACTTGATGCCTGTTCTTCTTCTTCTGAAGATTTAGTTTCTTCTGTGCTTAAAAATTCGTCATCATTATCCGCAATATCACAATCTGCAAGAGAAGAACCCTTTTCTTTTGGATCTGATGTAACCTTTTGATCTGACACATAGATTTGCGGATACATTTCCATGATTGTTGTGTTTTCTTGTTTGCATACGACATCTTCTCTGGACGATATTTCGCCTTCTACAAATTTTACGTCTCGCCTGTCTATTACTTCCCTTGCTTCTCTGTCATACAGACCTTATTCTTTGGCTGTAAGCGAATACCCGACGAACACGTATTCCTTGCCTTTTGAACGAAACTTTTCATTTTGCAATTTATTGAAAGCAAACGCAGGCGATCCAAAAATACGTAAATTCTTTACTGTTGGCTTACGACCACTCCAGAGCTCGAACGGAGTAACATCACCTTTTATTCCTTGTTTCGCAAATATGCAGCTTTCGAAATAGCTTCAGCCCATAAGGGCTCTTCTAGTTCACATGCACCATCATGCTACGCGCCATTTCAACTAATGTTTTATTGGCTCTTTCAGCCACACCGTTTTGTTGCGGAGTATACGGGACTGCTAACTGTCTTTTAATGCCACAACTGTTTAAAAACTCGTCAAATTGTTTATAAACAAATTCTTTACCGTTGTCATTTCGAACGGCTTTTATTTTCAATCCGGTTTGGCATTCGACTATATTCTTAAACAACTTAAACTTTTCGAAAGCTTGGTCCTTTGATTTTAGGAAATATACAAAAACACGCTTGGATTTATCATCTATAAATGTTATAAAGTACTTTGCACTCCCGACCGACGGTACGTTTATAGGGCCACACAAGTCACAACTAATTCCAAAAGTTCACTTGCATTGTTTTTGTTATTTTTATTGAACGGCACTGCACATATTTTAGTTTTGATGCATGTATTGCAATTAAATTCGTCCGATACATTTTTTACATCAATGCCACATACCATTTCACTGCTAGCCAAATTCTTAAGGCTCCGAAAGTTCAAATGGCCATAGCGATTATGCCACATAATTGATTTTTCCTTCATTGAAAATAAATTGTTCACATTTAAATCGGTGAATAAAAATAAGTTTTCACTCATCTGAGCCTGCAGCAAAACGATATTATTTATTGTCTTTACAATGGCTAGTTTATGTTCTATAACTATCGAGTGCCCATACATTATTGCTTTGCTCACCGAAAAAAAAATTCATTTGCAATGACGAAACATATAACACATCTCGCAATTCTAATTTGCCTTCCTTTGTTTTTATAATCACTGTTCCTGCTCCCGATTCGATGCATTTATTTGCCGCTAAAATTATTTTGTCTTTCTTCGGCACGAACGATACGAATATTTCTTTCTCACAGCACATATGAGACGTCGCGCCACTGTCTAGACACCACGTTCTTTTTGATATCGTACTTTGCTGTATAGCAGCAAAAACGGAATACGATATTCGCTGCTGTTCTTTTTGCTCTACACTTTTCTTGATTTCACTTTGTTCATTTTCTCGCGATCTACACTTATTTGCTTTGTGACCGCGTTTTCCACATTTGTAACATTGGCCATCGAATTTCTTTTGTTGCTTTTTGCCTTCCCTTTTGTTCATACCCGCATAAAATGCTTATTGGTTGCTATCCTGTTCGCACTTGTCACCTATTCTGTTCGCCTCTTCCAGAAGTTTCACTTTTAATGACTCAAATGAAGGAAACGCATCTCTTGTTTCTATTGCAACAACAAAGTTTTCATAATCTGCAGTTTAACTTGAAAGCATTATTATAACTTTCAGTTCTTCACTTAGTTCGATGTTAACTTCTGTTAGTTTATCCAAAATTTCGACAAACGAATTGATATATTGCGTCATACTATTATCTGACGTCAATTTTAAACTTAACATTTTCTTGTACAACGACACTTTTCTAAGCGGTCCGGTAGACACATACACTGCTCTAAACTTTTCCCAAGCTTCTTTTGCGGTTTTACAACTTTCTTCATAATTCAATTGAGAGACTTGCACGTTTAGAATTATAAGAGCCAATGCTTTTTCGTCTGATAATGTACTTTTCGAACTTTTTTCGTCACTTGTGCTTGCTTGCTCATTACTGCCTCCCACAACACACCACAGCTCCTGATGTACGAGTACACTTCTCATTTACACACACTATACATCGTAATTGCTTTACTTTTCAATGTTATACAGACTCATCTTAATCTTGTATACTCATGATACAATAATATGGAAGTGTCATGCGAGAGAGCGCTCTCTTTGTTTTGGTACCAAGCGTCAGTCGCAAAGTGCTTGTCGTTGTGGTAAGACGTTCGTGCGCACGAATTTCGTTCTGTTTGTTATTTTTGTTCATGTGTGTTTTGTAGGTTAGATTTTAACTTGTGCCCTTTATAAAATATAAAATGCCTTACAGCTTTACCTTTGGAACCAGTTCTAACGTTTTAAAACATTTGCAAAACACGGAACAAAATGTTGACTTGCCAATGCATTTAAAGAAATTTTTCTTTAAAATACGAATACATTTTCGTATAAAAAATCTTAATTCTAAGCTCAAATTGCAAAAACACAAACAAAATCTTTTGGGGCATCGCAAATTATTAAAAATTTTGCTATACATATATTTCATTTTATATTTTTAAGCTGAATATACATTTTAGTTTAATATTGCTTTAATATAATTAACTGTTAATATAACTTTTAATTTTTGTTATTAAAAACTATTAAATTAATATAATCGAAAGCGTTTCACTCAAAATTTTATTTAGTTAAATATTTTTACGAAACTACAAAATTGCATAGGCTGCATACAACCAAAACACTTTTTTTACCTAACTCTGTCGCACTTACAAAACAACCCCTTAACACATGGTTGAATTATACAAGGTTAAGTCATGCGCGGCAGAAGGAGCCTGTTGATAAGACCATGCGAGTGCAAGAGAGATAGCATAATTGCTGTTTAGATATTGCTTCATCTTCTTGTTTTAGTGAGCAAAAAAGAGATAGAACGATGTGTGATTTTGTTTACATTTTTCAACAGAGTTTCTAATTTCAGAGCGTTCTGTGTTCTTGGCTACATTTACAACAATTTAAACTGATTATGTAAATGAAATAAAATGACATGAAACATGTATAAACGTATAAAACATATAAACATAGTTCTAAAAAAGTAACATAACCTTAAAATTCCACGAAAAATTCGTCCGCACTCACAACTTATCACGTTGACAGCTGCTTTGCGACTAACAACAGGCTCCTAGAAATTGAGCGAGCATGCTCTCACGACTTAACCATGTATAATTCAACCATGCCTTAACAGAGTCAACAGAGTAAAATAAAGAGAGCAACATGATGTCTCGCACTCACGTGTTCAAATCAGTTGGTACTGGCTTACTCGCATGACACTACCATATTAATTGTATCATGTATACAACTACAAATACTTCGGATCAAGATATACTTAAGAAGGTAGCATTACTCGCTCTCTCACTCTCTTTTCACTTCTTAAATTGTCAGTCTGTTAGCAGCCGTTGTGAGCGACGCATCTCCGCAGACGATTTTTTCGTCTAAAACTTCTTCTGCTACAGACTTTACGTGTTATTGCAATGGCGCCTCTCTCTCTCTCTCTCTCTCTCTCTCTTCTGTCATTTTGACACTAAAGTAAGAAGTCGCGAGCGAGCAAGTGCGGCTACCTTCTTAAGTATACCTTGTCTGGGCTCATAACCTGTTTAATGTATATCTGTCTTGTAGAGTAAGCGCAGCTGTGAATAAAGAATTCACTCAAAATAATAACACCGCGAGTTGTTACTTAGACAAACTATATTTTGGAACTGAAGATCAAAATGAATAGAACAGTGGTAATGCAAAAGATTAACCGATATAATTATATTCAAACATCGATACTTCTCACGATGTATATCAATACGCAGACACATGCTTAATAATGAGAACAATTTAACTTGCTTATTTCAACACTTCTTCTCAAATTAAATTCTTCTTAACAATATATTTTAGTTTAAACCAAGCATATTTACAAACTTGTTATGCTTTTCTTTTTGTAAATTCTAAGTAAAATGTCTGGTCTCTTATATGATGATACTTGACGTCAATATATTTTGTTCGCTTATGGTGTACAGGATTATAAGCAATTTGATGGGAACTGAAATTGTCACCATTGATTTTAATCGGGTCGCTAGGAGAATGATATCCAATTTCTTCGAGTAGCCGCCGCAGATAGATTGCCTCTTTTGCTGCCGTAGATAGAGCAATATATTCGGTGCTACTTAGTGCTACCACAGATTGGTTTTTCGAAGACCAGGAGAAAGCTAAACCTGCTAAATAAAATCCCAGTATACGATTTTCGGTCCTGGCCGTCACTAGCCCAATCTGCATCGACATACGCATGCAGAGCTTCTCCCGTTTTTACGTAATATAGCTTCATGTCGATCGTCTTTTGACAAATAACGGAGAATGTGCTTGGCACCTGCTTCATGTTCATTATGGGGATCGGAGTTTCTCTGCGCCAACTTACTTTCAGAATGAATAATGTCAGGGCGTGTAGAGATTGCCAGATACATTAGACATCCGATTAGAGATTGATACTCAACTAGATTTGCCTTGCCGCATTGCAATATGAAAACCAGGATCCAAAGGCGTTGAGACAGCAGACTTTTTATATATATATATCGAAGCATCCATTAAGCTTGGCTTTGATATCATCCGGATCGCATTTCCTCGAGCATGCGATAATTAAGTCGTCTACGTGTACAGCTATTAGATTATACGACTCTTGTATAATCCTCATGTATAGACACGGCTCATTTTTGGTTGCTTTGAAACCCATGTGTATTAATGCATCATTTAGAGTGCTGTTCCATGCCCTGCCAGACTGTTTAAGGCCATATAAAGCTTTATTAAACCTTAAAACCTTATTTGGGTGTTTGCTATTTATAAAATGTTCTGTCTGCTTCATAAAAATTTCCTCACTGAGCTCACTATTTAAGTATACATTAGAAATGTCTTACTGATGCAGATATTTTTTTTTTCAGCAGCTATTGCCAATAACATTCTGATGTTTTCATAACGATTGACTGGCGAAAAAGTCTCGTTATAATTAACCCCGAACTGCTGACTACATCCTTTAGCAACTAATCTTGACTTCTAGCGCACTATGTTTCCCAGTTTATCATTTTTGATCCGAAAAACCCACATAGAGCCTATTGCCTTTGTACCAGGTGGCAAGTCAACTAACGACCAAGTCTTATGTTTTATAAGCGCTTCATATTCTTGCCTCATTGACAACTCCCACCCAAGCGAATGTTTGCCTGCCAATGCTTGACTAACGGAATCAGGTGTTTCTATGTCACTATAGCTCATTATGTTGTTCAGCATATTGTATTGCTTTCTAGGTCTGCCTACCTGTCCAGTGCGCACCGATTTTGGCCTGCCCGGACCACGACGTGTACCAACGTCAGCTTCTTCTAATGAACTACTTGATGCCTGTTCTTCTTCTTCTGAAGATTTAGTTTCTTCTGTGCTTAAAAATTCGTCATCATTATCCGCAATATCACAATCTGCAAGAGAAGAACCCTTTTCTTTTGGATCTGATGTAACCTTTTGATCTGACACATAGATTTGCGGATACATTTCCATGATTGTTGTGTTTTCTTGTTTGCATACATCTTCTCTGGACGATATTTCGCCTTCTACAAATTTTACGTCTCGCCTGTCTATTACTTCCCTTGCTTCTCTGTCATACAGACCTTATTCTTTGGCTGTAAGCGAATACCCGACGAACACGTATTCCTTGCCTTTTGAACGAAACTTTTCATTTTGCAATTTATTGAAAGCAAACGCAGGCGATCCAAAAATACGTAAATTCTTTACTGTTGGCTTACGACCACTCCAGAGCTCGAACGGAGTAACATCACCTTTTATTCCTTGTTTCGCAAATATGCAGCTTTCGAAATAGCTTCAGCCCATAAGGGCTCTTCTAGTTCGCATGCACCATCATGCTACGCGCCATTTCAACTAATGTTTTATTGGCTCTTTCAGCCACACCGTTTTGTTGCGGAGTATACGGGACTGTTAACTGTCCTTTAATGCCACAACTGTTTAAAAACTCGTCAAATTGTTTATAAACAAATACTTTACCGTTGTCATTTCGAACGGCTTTTATTTTCATTCCGGTTTGGCATTCGACTATATTCTTAAACAACTTAAACTTTTCGAAAGCTTGGTCCTTTGATTTTAGGAAATATAAGAAAACACGCTTGGATTTATCATCTATAAATGTTATAAAGTACTTTGCACCCCCGACCGACGGTACGTTTATAGGGCCACACAAGTCACAACTAATTCCAAAAGTTCACTTGCATTGTTTTTGTTATTTTTATTGAACGGCACTGCACATATTTTAGTTTTGATGCATGTATTGCAATTAAATTCGTCCGATACATTTTTTACATCAATGCCACATACCATTTCACTGCTAGCCAAATTCTTAAGGCTCCGAAAGTTCAAATGGCCATAGCGATTATGCCACATAATTGATTTTTCCTTCATTGAAAATAAATTGTTCACATTTAAATCGGTGAATAAAAATAAGTTTTCGCTTATCTGAGCCTGCAGCAATACGATATTATTTATTGTCTTTACAATGGCTAGTTTATGTTCGATAACTATCGAGTGCCCATACATTATTGCTTTGCTCACCGAAAAAAAAATTCATTTGCAATGACGGAACATAAAACACATCTCGCAATTCTAATTTGCCTTCCTTTGTTTTTATAATCACTGTTCCTGCTCCCGATTCGATGCATTTATTTGCCGCTAAAATTATTTTGTCTTTCTTCGGCACGAACGATACGAATATTTCTTTCTCACAGCACATATGAGACGTCGCGCCACTGTCTAGACACCACGTTCTTTTTGATATCGTACTTTGCAGTATAGCAGCGAAAACGGAATACGATATTCGCTGCTGTTCTTTTTGCTCTACACTTTTCTTGATTTCACTTTGTTCATTTTCTCGCGATCTACACTTATTTGCTTTGTGACCGCGTTTTCCACATTGGTAACATTGGCCATCGAATTTCTTTTGTTGCTTTGTGCGTTCCCTTTTGTTCATACCCGCATAAAATGCTTGTTGGTTGCTATCCTGTTCGCACTTGTCACCTATTCTGTTCGCCTCTTCCAGAAGTTTCACTTTTAATGACTCAAATGAAGGCAACGCGTCTCTTGTTTCTATTGCAACAACAAAGTTTTCATAATCTGCAGTTTAACTTGAAAGCATTATTATAACTTTCAGTTCTTCACTTAGTTCGATGTTAACTTCTGTTAGTTTATCCAAAATTTCGACAAACGAATTGATATATTGCGTCATACTATTATCTGACGTCAATTTTAAACTTAACATTTTCTTGTACAACGACACTTTTCTAAGCGGTCCGCTAGACACATACACTGCTCCAAACTTTTCCCAAGCTTCTTTTGCGTTTTTACAACTTTCTTCATAATTCAATTGAGAGACTTGCACGTTTAGAATTATAAGAGCCAATGCTTTTTCGTCTGATAATGTACTTTTCGAACTTTTTTCGTCACTTGTGCTTGCTTGCTCATTACTGCCTCCCACAACACACCACAGCTCCTGATGTACGAGTACACTTCGCATTTGCACACACCATACATCGTAATTGCTTTACTTTTCAATGTTATACAGACTCATCTTAATCTGGGCCCAAGGTATACTCATGATACAAAAATATGGAAGTGTCATGCGAGAGAGCGCTCTCTTTGTTTTTGCTTGTCGTTGTGGTAAGACGTTCGTGCGCACGAATTTCGTTCTGTTTGTTATTTTTGTTCATGTGTGTTTTTTAGGTTAGATTTTAACTTGTGCCCTTTATAAAATATAAAATGCCTTACAGCTTTACCTTCGGAACCAGTTCTAACGTTTTAAAACATTTGCAAAACACGGAACAAAATGTTGACTTGCCAATGCATTTAAAGAAATTTTTCTTTAAAATACGAATAATTTTCGTATAAAAAATCTTAATTCTAAGCTCAAATTGCAAAAACACAAACAAAATCTTATGGGGCATCGCAAATTATTAAAAATTTTGCTATAAATATATACATTTTAGTTTAATATTTCTTTAATATAATTAACTGTTAATATAACTTTTAATTTTTGTTATTAAAAACTATTAAATTAATATAATCGAAAGCGTTTCACTCAAAATTTTATTTAGTTAAATATTTTTACGAAACTACAAAATTGCATAGACTGCATACAACCAAAAAACTTTTTTTACTCAACTCTGTCGCACTAACAAAACAACCCCTTAACAGAGTCAACAGAGTGAAATAAAGAGAGCAACATGATGTCTCCCTCGCACTCACGTGTTCAAATCAGTTGGTACTGGCTTACTCGCATGACACTACCATATTAATTGTATCATGTATACAACTACAAATACTTCGGATCAAGAGATACTTAAGAAGGTAGCATTACTCGCTCTCTCACTCTCTTTTCACTTCTTAAATTGTCAGTCTGTTAGCAGCCGTTGTGAGCGACGCATCTCCGCAGACGATTTTTTCGTCTAAAACTTCTTGTGCTACAGACTTTACGTGTTATTGCAATGGCGCCTCTCTCTCTCTCTCTCTCTCTCTCTCTCTCTCTCTCTCTCTCTCTCTTCTGTCATTTTGACACTAAAGTAAGAAGTTGATCTGACACATAGATTTGCGGATACATTTCCATGATTGTTGTGTTTTCTTGTTTGCATACGACATCTTCTCTGGACGATATTTTGCCTTC
Source organism: Scaptomyza polygonia (assembly GCA_035044585.1). NCBI lineage: Eukaryota > Metazoa > Arthropoda > Insecta > Diptera > Drosophilidae > Scaptomyza > Scaptomyza polygonia. Next base: position 84,599 of record JAWNNU010000672.1, read on the forward strand.
TACAAATTTTACGTCTCGCCTGTCTATTACTTCCCTTGCTTCTCTGTCATACAGACCTTATTCTTTGGCTGTAAGCGAATACCCGACGAACACGTATTCCTTGCCTTTTGAACGAAACTTTTCATTTTGCAATTCATTGAAAGCAAACGCAGGCGATCCAAAAATACGTAAATTCTTTACTGTTGGCTTACGACCACTCCAGAGCTCGAACGGAGAAACATCACCTTTTAATCCTTGTTTCGCAAATATGCAGCCTTCGAAATAGCTTCAGCCCATAAGGGCTCTTCTAGTTCGCATGCACCATCATGCTACGCGCCATTTCAACCGTTTTGTTGCGGAGTATACGGGACTGTTAACTGTCCTTTAATGCCACAACTGTTTAAAAACTCGTCAAATTGTTTATAAACAAATACTTTACCGTTGTCATTTCGAACGGCTTTTTTTTTCATTCCGGTTTTGCATTCGACTATATTCTTAAACAACTTAAACTTTTCGAAAGCTTGGTCCTTTGATTTTAGGAAATATACAAAAACACGCTTGGATTTATCATCTATAAATGTTATAAAGTACTTTGCACTCCCGACTGACGGTACATTTATAGGGCCACACAAGTCACAACTAATTCCAAAAGTTCACTTGCATTGTTTTTGTTATTTTTATTGAACGGCACTGCACATATTTTAGTTTTGATGCATGTATTGCAATTAAATTCGTCCGATACATTTTTTACATCAATGCCACATACCATATCACTGCTAGCAAAATTCTTAAGGCTCCGAAAGTTCAAATGGCCATAGCGATTATGCCACATAATTGATTTTTCCTTCATTGAAAATAAATTGTTCACATTTAAATCGGTGAATAAAAATAAGTGTTCGCTTATCTGAGCCTGCAGCAATACGATATTATTTATTGTCTTTACAATGGCTAGTTTATGTTCGATAACTATCGAGTGCCCATACATTATTGCTTTGCTCACCGAAAAAAAAATTCATTTGCAATGACGGAACATATAACACATCTCGCAATTCTAATTTGCCTTCCTTTGTTTTTATAATCACTGTTCCTGCTCCCGGCGATTCGATGCATTTATTTGCCGCTAAAATTATTTTGTCTTTCTTCGGCACGAACGATACGAATATTTCTTTCTCACAGCACATATGAGACGTCGCGCCACTGTCTAGACACCACGTTCTTTTTGATATCGTACTTTGCTGTATAGCAGCAAAAACGGAATACGATATTTGCTGCTGTTCTTTTTGCTCTACACTTTTCTTGATTTCACTTTGTTCATTTTCTCGCGATCTACACTTATTTGCTTTGTGACCGCGTTTTCCACATTTGTAACATTGGCCATCGAATTTTTTTTGTTGCTTTGTGCCTTCCCTTTTGTTCATACCCGCATAAAATGCTTGTTGGTTGCTATCCTGTTCGCACTTGTCACCTATTCTGTTCGCCTCTTCCAGAAGTTTCACTTTTAATGACTCAAATGAAGGCAACGCATCTCTTGTTTCTATTGCAACAACAAAGTTTTCATAATCTGCAGTTTAACTTGAAAGCATTATTATAACTTTCAGTTCTTCACTTAGTTCGATGTTAACTTCTGTTAGTTTATCCAAAATTTCGACAAACGAATTGATATATTGCGTCATACTATTATCTGACGTCAATTTTAAACTTAACATTTTCTTGTACAACGACACTTTTCTAAGCGGTCCGCTAGACACATACACTGCTCCAAACTTTTCCTAAGCTTCTTTTGCGGTTTTACAACTTTCTTCATAATTCAATTGAGAGACTTGCACGTTTAGAATTATAAGAGCCAATGCTTTTTCGTCTGATAATGTACTTTTCGAACTTTTTTCGTCACTTGTGCTTGCTTGCTCATTACTGCCTCCCACAACACACCACAGCTCCTGATGTACGAGTACACTTCGCATTTGCACACACCATACATCGTAATTGCTTTACTTTTCAATGTTATACAGACTCATCTTAATCTTGTATACTCATGATACAATAATATGGAAGTGTCATGCGAGAGAGCGCTCTCGTTGTTTTGGTACCAAGCGTCAGTCGCAAAGTGCTTGTCGTTGTGGTAAGACGTCCGTGCGGACGAATTTTGTTCTGTTTGTTATGTTTGTTCATGTGTTTTTTTTAGATTAGATTTTTAAAAACAGAAACAAAATCTTATGGGTCATCGCAAATTATTAAAAATTTTGCTTTAAATAAGATATCTTTTTTATATTTTTAATTTTAATACACTTTTTAGTTTAATATTGCTTAATAATAATTAAATGTTAATATAAATTTTATTTTTTGTTATTAAAAACTATTTAATTAATATAATCGAAAGCTTTTCACTCAAAAATTTATTTAGTTAAATATTTTTACGAAACTACAAAATTGCATAGGCTGCATACAACCAAAACACTTTTTATACCTAACTCTGTCGCACTAACAAAACAACCCCTTAACAGACTCAAGAGAGTAAAATAAAGAGAGCAACTTGACTGTCTCCCTCGCACTCACGTGCTCATATCAGTTGGTACTGGCTCTCTCGGATGACACTACCTACTTAATTGTATCATGCTTCGGATCATAATGAAATAACATAAGGTGGTCCATTCCCAACAGAGTCGCTCTCTCGCTTGTCCAGTATTTTAAGTGCTTCACTGCTTGTTCAACGAGAAGGTTGGGTGCGGACGAATTTTTGCTGTAAGATTTGTTAACCCTAACGTGCCGATATATGTTTATGTTTTTATATGTTTCAGCAGACTTATTTTTGTCCGTAATTGTTGGTAGCTATGTACCTTAAATACTAGTCATACTATTAAAGTCAACGAAAATAATACTGAAGAGTTTGACCCCGAAGACGTTAATTGCAAATTCAAAATTAATTAAAATAAGACTATAAAATATTAAGTTTTGTTTGTTTTATCAAGAGGGGCTGCCTAGGGTTAATCAACAGACGCTGTCCGCGTTACATTTACACTAACAGTGCTATGTACACAAAATAAGGGACTGTTAATTACGGAATGGACCACCTTATGTTATTCCATCATGCTTCGGATCAAGATATACTTAAGAAGCTAGCATTACTCGCTCTCTCACTCTCTTTTCACTTCTTAAATTGTCAGTCTGTTAGCAGCCGTTGTGAGCGACGCATCTCCGCAGACGATTTTTTCGTCTAAAACTTCTTGTGCTACAGACTTTACGTGTTATTGCAATGGCGCCTCTCTCTCTCTCTCTCTCTCTCTTCTGTCATTTTGACACTTAAGTAAGAAGTCGCGAGCGAGCAAGTGCGGCTACCTTCTTAAGTATACCTTGTCTGGGCTCATAACCTGTTTAATGTATATCTCTCTTGTAGAGTAAGCGCAGCTGTGAATAAAGAATTCACTCAAAGTAATAACACCGCGAGTTGTTACTTAGACAAACTATATTTTGGAACTGAAGATCAAAATGAATAGAACAGTGGTAATGCAAAAGATTAACCGATATAATTATATTCAAACATCGATACTTCTCACGATGTATATCAATACGCAGACACATGCTTAATAATGAGAACAATTTAACTTGCTTATTTCAACACTTCTTCTCAAATTAAATTCTTCTTAACAATATATTTTAGTTTAAACCAAGCATATTTACAAACTTGTTATGCTTTTCTTTTTGTAAATTCTAAGTAAAATGTCTGGTCTCTTATATGATGATACTTGACGTCAATATATTTTGTTCGCTTATGGTGTACAGGATTATAAGCAATTTGATGGGAACTGAAATTGTCACCATTGATTTTAATCGGGTCGCTAGGAGAATGATATCCAATTTCTTCGAGTAGCCGCCGCAGATAGATTGCCTCTTTTGCTGCCGTAGATAGAGCAATATATTCGGTGCTACTTAGTGCTACCACAGATTGGTTTTTCGAAGACCAGGAGAAAGCTAAACCTGCTAAATAAAATCCCAGTATACGATTTTCGGTCCTGGCCGTCACTAGCCCAATCTGCATCGACATACGCATGCAGAGCTTCTCCCGTTTTTACGTAATATAGCTTCATGTCGATCGTCTTTTGACAAATAACGGAGAATGTGCTTGGCACCTGCTTCATGTTCATTATGGGGATCGGAGTTTCTCTGCGCCAACTTACTTTCAGAATGAATAATGTCAGGGCGTGTAGAGATTGCCAGATACATTAGACATCCGATTAGAGATTGATACTCAACTAGATTTGCCTTGCCGCATTGCAATATGAAAACCAGGATCCAAAGGCGTTGAGACAGCAGACTTTTTATATATATATATCGAAGCATCCATTAAGCTTGGCTTTGATATCATCCGGATCGCATTTCCTCGAGCATGCGATAATTAAGTCGTCTACGTGTACAGCTATTAGATTATACGACTCTTGTATAATCCTCATGTATAGACACGGCTCATTTTTGGTTGCTTTGAAACCCATGTGTATTAATGCATCATTTAGAGTGCTGTTCCATGCCCTGCCAGACTGTTTAAGGCCATATAAAGCTTTATTAAACCTTAAAACCTTATTTGGGTGTTTGCTATTTATAAAATGTTCTGTCTGCTTCATAAAAATTTCCTCACTGAGCTCATTATTTAAGTATGCATTAGAAATGTCTTACTGATGCAGATATTTTTTTTTTCAGCAGCTATTGCCAATAACATTCTGATGTTTTCATAACGATTGACTGGCGAAAAAGTCTCGTTATAATTAACCCCGAACTGCTGACTACATCCTTTAGCAACTAATCTTGACTTCTAGCGCACTATGTTTCCCAGTTTATCATTTTTGATCCGAAAAACCCACATAGAGCCTATTGCCTTTGTACCAGGTGGCAACTCAACTAACGACCAAGTCTTATGTTTTATCAGCGCTTCATATTCTTGCCTCATTGACAACTCCCACTCAAGCGAATGTTTGCCTGCCAATGCTTGACTAACGGATTCAGGTGTTTCTATGTCACTATAGCTCATTATGTTGTTCAGCATATTGTATTGCTTTCTAGGTCTGCCTACCTGTCCAGTGCGCACCGATTTTGGCCTGCCCGGACCACGACGTGTACCAACGTCAGCTTCTAATGAACTACTTGATGCCTGTTCTTCTTCTTCTGAAGATTTAGTTTCTTCTGTGCTTAAAAATTCGTCATCATTATCCGCAATATCACAATCTGCAAGAGAAGAACCCTTTTCTTTTGGATCTGATGTAACCTTTTGATCTGACACATAGATTTGCGGATACATTTCCATGATTGTTGTGTTTTCTTGTTTGCATACGACATCTTCTCTGGACGATATTTCGCCTTCTACAAATTTTACGTCTCGCCTGTCTATTACTTCCCTTGCTTCTCTGTCATACAGACCTTATTCTTTGGCTGTAAGCGAATACCCGACGAACACGTATTCCTTGCCTTTTGAACGAAACTTTTCATTTTGCAATTTATTGAAAGCAAACGCAGGCGATCCAAAAATACGTAAATTCTTTACTGTTGGCTTACGACCACTCCAGAGCTCGAACGGAGTAACATCACCTTTTATTCCTTGTTTCGCAAATATGCAGCTTTCGAAATAGCTTCAGCCCATAAGGGCTCTTCTAGTTCGCATGTACCATCATGCTACGCGCCATTTCAACTAATGTTTTATTGGCTCTTTCAGCCACACCGTTTTGTTGCGGAGTATACGGGACTGTTAACTGTCTTTTAATGCCACAACTGTTTAAAAACTCGTCAAATTGTTTATAAACAAATTCTTTACCGTTGTCATTTCGAACGGCTTTTATTTTCAATCCGGTTTGGCATTCGACTATATTCTTAAACAACTTAAACTTTTCGAAAGCTTGGTCCTTTGATTTTAGGAAATATACAAAAACACGCTTGGATTTATCATCTATAAATGTTATAAAGTACTTTGCACTCCCGACTGACGGTACATTTATAGGGCCACACAAGTCACAACTAATTCCAAAAGTTCACTTGCATTGTTTTTGTTATTTTTATTGAACGGCACTGCACATATTTTAGTTTTGATGCATGTATTGCAATTAAATTCGTCCGATACATTTTTTACATCTATGCCACATACCATTTCACTGCTAGCCAAATTCTTAAGGCTCCGAAAGTTCAAATGGCCATAGCGATTATGCCACATAATTGATTTTTTATTTCATTGAAAATAAATTGTTCACATTTAAATCGGTGAATAAAAATAAGTTTTCGCTTATCTGAGCCTGCAGCAATACGATATTATTTATTGTCTTTACAATGGCTAGTTTATGTTCGATAACTATCGAGTGCCCATACATTATTGCTTTGCTCACCGAAAAAAAAATTCATTTGCAATGACGGAACATATAACACATCTCGCAATTCTAATTTGCCTTCCATTGTTTTTATAATCACTGTTCCTGCTCCCGGCGATTCGATGCATTTATTTGCCGCTAAAATTATTTTGTCTTTCTTCGGCACGAACGAAACGAATATTTCTTTCTCACAGCACATATGAGACGTCGCGCCACTGTCTAGACACCACGTTCTTTTTGATATCGTACTTTGCTGTATAGCAGCAAAAACGGAACACGATATTCCCTGCTTTTCTTTTTGCTCTACACTTTTCTTGATTTCACTTTGTTCATTTTCTCGCGATCTACACTTATTTGCTTTGTGACCGCGTTTTCCACATTTGTAACATTGGCCATCGAATTTCTTTTGTTGCTTTGTGCGTTCCCTTTTGTGCATACCCGCATAAAATGCTCGTTGGTTGCTATCCTGTTCGCACTTGTCACCTATTCTGTTCGCCTCTTCCAGAAGTTTCACTTTTAATGACTCAAATGAAGGCAACGCATCTCTTGTTTCTATTGAAACAACAAAGTTTTCATAATCTGCAGTTTCACTTGAAAGCATTATTATAACTTTCAGTTCTTCACTTAGTTCGATGTTAACTTCTGTTAGTTTATCCAAAATTTCGACAAAAGAATTGATAAATTGCGTCATACTACTATCTGACGTAAATTTTAAACTTAACGTTTTCTTGTACAACGACACTTTTCTAAGCGGTCCGGTAGACACATACACTGCTCTCAATTTTTCCCAAGCTTCTTTTGCGGTTTTACAACTTTCTTCATAATTCAATTGAGAGACTTGCACGTTTAGAATTATAAGAGCCAATGCTTTTTCGTCTGATAATGTACTTTTCGAACTTTTTTCGTCACTTGTGCTTGCTCGCTCATTACTGCCTCCCACAACACAATACAGCTCCTGATGTACGAGTACACTTCGCATTTGCACACACCATACATCGTAATTGCTTTACTTTTCAATGTTATACAGACTCATCTTAATCACTGTGTGAGTCTGGGCCCAAAGTATACTTAAGTATACGTTGTCTGGGCCCATAACCTGTTAAATGTATATTGCTCTTGTAGAGTAAGCGCAGCTGTGAATAAAGAGTTCACTCAAAATAATAACACCGCGAGTTGTTACTTAGACAAACTATATTTTGGAACTGAAGATCAAAATGAATAGAACAGTGGTAATGCAAAGGATTAATCGATATAATTATATTCAAACATCGATACTTCTCACGATGTATATCAATACGCAGACACATGCTTCATAATGAGAACAATTTAACTTGCTTATTTCAACAATTAATTTTTGTAATATTTACAATATTAGTAGGATATTTAATATTTATATTATTTTTTAATAGTTGCCTTAATGGGTTCTTTTTACATGGGCAATTAATTGAAATAGTTTGAACCATTTTACCAGCAATTACTTTATTATTTATTGCACTTCATTTTCTTCGTTTATTATACCTTTAAGATGAAATTAATGAACCTTTAATTACACTAAAAAGAATTGGACATCAATGATATTGACGTTATGAATATTCAGATTCTAATAATGTAGAATTTGATTCATATATAATTCCTACAAATTAATTAGCAAATGACGGATTCCGTTTATTAGATGTTGATATCCGAATAGTTTTACCTATAAATTCTCGAATTCGAATTTTAGTGACAGCAGCTGATGTTATTCATTCATTAACATTCCCTGCTTCAAGGGTAAAAGTTGATGGAACACCCGGTCGTCTAATCAAACTAATTTTTTTATTAATTGACCAGGATTATTTGATGGTCAATGTTGATTAATTTGTGGAGCAAATCATAGTTTTATACCAATTGTAATTGAAAGTGCTCCTGTAAATTATTTTATTAAATGAGTTTAAAGTAGTGTAAATTTTTCATTAGATGACTGAAAGCAAGTAATGGTCTCTTAAACCATTTTTTAGTAAATTAGCTATAACTTCTGGTTTCGCCACTGCCTGGCCGCGTGCGGATCGTGTATTTCTCGCAATAAAAGGCCAAGGGCCAACACGTCCAGCTCAGTCGAAAAGTAATTTTATTATATCTCCCTCTTTTACTTATGCTAGGATACATATTCATTCAATATTCAATCTATCGATAGATCGATATTCATAGCGTTGTAACTATGTAATGTAACTATTGATTAGATGATTATTTTAATTCATTTTATTTTAAATTATTTCGATTTTATTTTGTTCAATTAATTATTATGCTTATATACCTACTCCACTTAAATCTAATGAATTAAATAATATTAATTTATATTTAATAAATTGAAAATTATAACAAATTTATTTTCTGTATTTGACCCTGCAGCAATCTTTGGACTTACTTTAAATCGATTAAGTACTTTTCTAGGACTCTTAATAATTCCTTCAATTTATTGATTGATATCTTCCCGATATAATATTTTGAAATGTAATTCTTTCAACTTTCCATAAAGAATTTAAAACTCTTAAAGGGCCATAGGTCAGGTCATAATGGATCGACAATTATTTCAATTATTTTTATTTCATTATTTTCTTTAATTTTATTTGATAGTTTGATAGGTTTATTTCCTTATATTTTTACTAGAACAAGTCATTTAACTTTAACATTAACATTAGCTTTACCTTTATGATTATCATTTATAATTTATGGTTGAATTTATCATACACAACATATATATGCTCATTTAGTCTCTCAAGGTACTCCTGCAGATTTATAGTATGTATTGAAACAAATAGAAATATTATTCGACCTGGAACATTAGCTGTTCGATTAACTGCAAATATAATTGCAGGACATTTATTAATAACTCTTTTAGGAAATACAGGTCCTTCAATACCATATATACTTGTTAAATTTTTATTGATTGCACACATTGCTTTATTAGTACTTGAATCAGCAGTAGCAATTATTCAATCTTATGTATTTGCATTTTTAAGAACTCTTTACTCTAGAGAAGTTAATTAATGTCTACATTTCATTTAGTTGATTATAGACCTTGACCTTTAACAGGGGCTATCGGAGCTATAACAACTGTATCTGGTATAATTAAACGATTCCATCAATATGATACATCTTTATTTTTTTAGGAAATGTCATTACAATTTTAACTGTTTATCAGTGATGACGAGATGTATCTCGTGAAGGAACTTATCAAGGGTTACACATTTATGCTGTAACAAATTTATTTTGAATAATTTACTTGAATAAATTTATTTTCCAGTTCTCAAAGAGCAATCGTAGTGTTCGGACGTGCTATCTAAAACGCGGAATAACAACCTTAGCTCACAGACCTTATCAAACTTTGCAATCAATTACGCTTTAATACTCTTTCGCGCTTGCGCTGAGCCAAATCCCAATCAGTAACTGAATAACAACAACAAAAAAAGAAGTGCGCCAAGCGCACACAATGGAAGCTACAATGGGACAACCGCCTGATTCACCAGATAAAAACATCATTATTACAATGGACTTCTCCCTTGGACCCAAATATTTAATAATGGAAAGACTGCCCAATAACAACTTTAATAACAACAAAGATTTACAAACAGAAACTCTAGAAAAGATTTGTCCTTTTTTGATAAAAAAAATGATAGACTTCACATGCAACGGTGAAGTTGAACTCTGCAAAAAAATTATGAATGGAGCTATTCTCATTAAAACAAAAGACCATAAGCAAGCGACCAAACTTTTAAAGCTTACCACCTTATCTCCCGAGATAAGTGTTAAAATAACGGAACACACAACACTCAACTTCTGCAAAGGCGTAATATACTGCAACGACCTTAGAATGATCTCTGAAGAAGACATACAAAATGAGCTTCGCTCACAATATGTGTCAGCAGTTAGGAAAATAACGAAAATGAAAGGCAATGAACGGACAGAAACTGGACTCATTATTCTTACTTTCGCATTACACGATCTCCCGGAGTACATAAATATTGGCTACCAGCGAACTAGCGTGCGTACATACATTCCAATGCCTATGCGCTGCAGAAAATGTTTGCGTTTAGGGCACACAATAAAAGTATGTCAATCGACAGACTCAACATGCACTACATGTGGGAATCCACAACACTGCGCAACTGAAGACATGGACAAATGCTCGAATGGACTCCACTGCATTAATTGCAACGGGAAAAACTTAGACAATAATCACTCCTCATTTGACAGAAAGTGCCCAATCTTCTTAAACGAACAAGAGATCATTGCTATTAAAATCACACAAAAGGTCGACAACAAAGCCGCACACGATATTTACAAATCAAGACAAGTAGGAGACACATCATTCGCAACAGCTGTCAAGCTAAATACATCTTCAACAACACCACAAAAACCATCAACAAGCAACACTACTACTACAAACATACCGACATCAATAAAACCACCACAACGCCCAACCACCTGTTCGGAAGATCTTGAAGACATCAACGATCTCTTCAAAAACAGCAAGACAATCAACAATGGAAAAGATATAACGGGGAAAAGAATCCAAATCGCCCCAAGATCTGTATCAAAACATACAGTTCGACAACTTAAAGCAGTCAAAAAAAAAATGTAAGCCCAACAACCCTAATAGGTTAGGTTAGGTTAGGTTAGAGCGGTAGTGAGCAGTTTGAGACAAAACCCCCCACTCACGTAGGCCATGTATTGGCCCATTGTGATGCCGCGTCTTGGACATAGTCCACAGATACCGTCTACCCAGACGTAGAGTGTGTTACACCGTTTACGAGGGCGGGGTCCCAGCCCGAGGCTCGAAAAAAGGACAGGATATTTTTCGGTTTAGTGTCCGCCAGTTGAGAGAAGTCCGATAAGAAGAAAGAACCAAGGTATCGCTTTATGTTCTTGCAGAGAGCTGGACAGTCGCAGAAGAGGTGGGAGACTGTTTCCTCTTCCTCCTCGTCTCGGCAGCTTCTGCAGAAGTCATTGAAAGGGGCTAGAAGTCTCGCTGCGTGAGTCCCCACTAGCCAGTGCCCCGTAATGGCCCTGATTACGGCAGCACAACCTAATCTGTTTAAGTGAACAAGGCCTAAGGACCGCTTTTTACAGCGCGTTGGCCAGGTTTGCCTGGCAATCCTATCCGTGGCAGTGGTAAGTTGCCATCTCTTGTTTGCTTCAAGTTCGAAGTGCGATCGGACTCTTAGCTTGCAGCTGGCCATGGGGATACCCATGCTCTCCTTGCCTGTGAGGAGAGGCACGGTAGTACCATGCCTTGCCAGCTCGTCTGCTTTGTCGTTGCCCTCGATGCCTTTATGTCCGGGCACCCATATGAGGTGTATTTCGAACTGCTCGGCCATCTCCTTCAGAGATCTGCGGCAGTTTGTGACAGATATCGAGTTAGATGATATCGCCTTGAGAGATTTGATAGCAGCCTGGCTATCAGAAAATATGCAGATTCTGGCTGCAGAGCAATTTATTTCGGATATGCAGGAGAGTGCTTCGTGAATTGCAGCGATTTCAGCTTGGAACACACTGCAATGGTCAGGGAGGCTGAAAGATTTGTTAATGGATAGCTCATCGCAAAAGACGCCGCCCCCTACCCGGTCGTCTAGCTTAGAGCCATCAGTGTAAATTTTTATTGAGTTTGTCGGCCCTGGCGTGCCTGAGCACCAATCGTCCCTGGAGGGGATAAGTGTATAGAATGGAGTTTTGGGGAATTCCTGAGGACGGCAATAGTCCGTGTTTTTGGGAATAAGTGGGTTTCCCACAAGAACCTTGGAGTGTCCGTAAGTCTGTTCGGACCACTGCACAGTGGTTGGGCTTGTATGGAGCCGCGGCCATAAATACTTCCCATTGAGATATCGATATGAAATTTTGACAAAAAACCTAGAAAAATATTTTAAATATATTGTACAAAAATTGGCCACATCGGACGACTATATCCTCTAGCTCCCATAGAAACGATCGGGAAAATTTTGTTATTTTAACTTTATTTTTTTTTTCATACTAAGAACTGTATAACAAAAACATAAAAGGGATTGCAAAACTCAATGACAAATGTAGATATATATCTATGTGTATATATATATATGTATATATTATAAAAAACTAAAAATAAATTAAAAAAATAAAAATGTACACTTTTCATATTGTTTCGTCAAGTAAAAGAATCGTTGACTGTAGTAGCGTAGAATTATGGTTATATGTAAGTTTTCTTTGACCACTAATAAAGGGATCAGAGCTTAAAAGCAATCTGTTCATCAAATCCGTGTTTGAGGCAACGCGTGAAATTTTGCGTGTATGTTGCATACGGAACTTTTTAATATCTCGAATTCTGGCCTCTGCGGCTTCTTCAGAAAGCTCGCCAATTGAAACCAAGGAATGTTTGATAATATCAGGAGCGTGGAGTAAAACTTTATGGACTGTTGGAGGGAGATAAAACCAGGCATACTTTTCAATCAACTGCTTTGCGGTTTCGAGAGCATAGTCCCCAAATTTTGCTGGATTAATCTTGTAGCCCGAAGACATAGCTTGCAGCAAAGTTGATATACGTCGCCGTTTTGTCCTCATTGAAGCCTCAGAAAAATCCTTTTTTGGACGACTACGATTAGCACTCGTATTGATTTGATGAGGAAAAAAAGTTGGCTTCAGTACAATAGTTTCCTTAGTGTTTAGCCAATTAGATTGAGATTGTAAAACTGAACTCATTTTACGGTTGTACTTAGCCCAATAAGCAGTTAATTTCTTGCAAATATAAGCAATGCATTTCTTAAGCTTTCTTAAGTCAGCTTCGTATCCCTTGTTTTTAATGCAAAGTTCAACTAAATGGATCACAGTCTGAGTTTTTTCTGTATTTGTGCCCTCTTCTGTGCACCAAAGTTCAAAGATGTGCATGCGTGAAAAAACACAGTTATAAGAATCGCCTATAAAAACAAAACGGGATAGAAACTATAAAAATTTAAGTGAAAAATTGTATACAAACACAAATGACGGAAACAAAAGCAACACCACAAAACAAGGGAAGAGCAACTGATCGTGTTGCAAATTTAACCTTGAAAAATCGTAAGACGTCTTTAGTGTTTTTATGTATACACACAAATCCGCAACTTTCCGCAGCCAAACTTTACGTTTCTAATATCTGAAAACATAGACAAATACAATGATAATACACACAATGGGGGGATCGTGGGGGAACACAACTAAATCTCCAACTAAACATAAAAAAGACGTTCACAAAATACACAAAAAATATTAAGTCGATTTTGTTTATTTCACTAGAAAAACTTAATGACAAATATAAAATGATTATATATTTTTTAAAGTAAATACCTTCAGCTTCAAAATGCATTTTAAATAATTAAAATCGGATAGATCTAGCGAAAGTTTGACCACTTTGAAATGCAATTTTGTTGTGACAAAAATCTTGCTAAACTCCGGTGCGCTGCAAGAATGTACACATGATCACGCTTTGCATTCTATTTTAAGAAAGTCCCGTTAGTTTTCCACACAAAACCGGTTTGTTATCAAGAAGTTTGGACATTAAAGAGACAATTTGTGTACATTGCGTCCAAATATTTTGTGATAGATTTTTTGATTTTTGGCCTATGAACGCAACCACTGTGCACTGCTTTGTTTCCCTCATGCGTAGGGCAGAGAGAGTTGCTAGTAGCTTCCCCATTTGGTCTATTGGTAGAAGATTAAGTATGTTGTCAAGAGCTTCAGTTGGGGTCGTACTGAGGGCTCCTGTTGTGGTCAGTCCAGCGGCACGCTGTACCTTGCCAAGCTTGTGGACTAATTTCTTCTTTGATAGAGCTGGCCACCATACCGACACTCCGTACAGTAGGATAGTTAGCCGTAACGATGGTGATGTGAGGTGCCATTCCCCATTTTAATCCAATGGATTTCCTGCATGTATATAGTGCGACTGAAGCCTTCTTCACTCGTTCCTCCGAGTTGAGGTTCCAGTCTAGTTTGCTATCAAGAGTGAGCCCTAGGTATTTGGCTGATTTACTGAAGGAAAGTTCTACCCCATTCAACGATGGCGGCCTGAGGGGGGGAATCTTATACCTCCTAGTGAAGAGGACTAAGTCAGTTTTGGCTGGGTTCAGCCCTAGTCCATTTGATGTGGCCCATCAGGACAATGTTTTAAGTAAAGTGGTCATGCATTCGCACAAGGATTGGGGATACTTGCCCGAGAAGGCTATGGCAACGTCATCTGCGTAAGCGATCACTCGACAGACCCTCCCTCTATAGAACGCAGCAGGTTGTTTACCGCCACGTTCCAATGGAGAGGAGAGAGGACACCTCCTTGCGGTGTGCCTCTATTAACAGATCTGGATATGGTTGAGGACCCCAGAGTGGCCCTGACTGTCCTGCTCTTGAGCA
>JAWNNU010000673.1:0-79100 GCA_035044585.1 Scaptomyza polygonia
AATACCAGCCCTCAGCACCCAGCCCCCCTTCTACCATATTCTACTAACTTTGAGCTAGAGTCACCAAATTCGGTTTGAGGATAGCTATTGACATCATAAATAGATCTGCAGCAAAAGTTTGGATGCCACGCCCCACCCCCCCACCATACCTCCCCCAGCTTACCATCCACCATATTCTTCTAACTTTGAGCTAGAGTAACCAAATTTGGAAAGAAAGTAAACTTTTTTGCATCCCCATCTGCACCAGACAATCTTTGAGGCAGCGTACACCCCTGCCGTATCCGCACCCCATTGCAATCTGGTCTCTTTTTATGGGTTTTATAACTGGTATCGAGTTTACCGCACTCGGTTGCGTCCGACTGCAACGTTTCTACTTGTTTCTGTTTGCTTAAGTTATTTTCTAGCTTTGCTTTTGTATACTTTGTGTTTGTGAAGTCAAAAGGTTTTTCGGGTGTGCTTTTAGTTTTTATTTTGTCATTAGAATTGTTTTCTTTATTGGAGTTGGATGGTAAGGTTGTTGTCTCGATTTATTTTTGTGGTGTTTTTGTAGCGGCTATTTCTGAAAAAGTTGTTACCAAATTTGTCGGTGTACATAGTGCATAGTGCATTTAACAGTGGTTTTTATTTAAATTATTTCTTGTGCTTCTTTAAATTTGGGACAGTCTTTGTTACTAGCCGCATGCTCTCCCCTTCAGTTCACGCAGAAAGTACGAGTGCACTGAGTTGGTTTGTGATCTGGTAGACCACATGGGACACAAACCGTTATGCCTTTGCAATACTTTGCTGTGTGGCCTATAATTTGGCAGTTTTTGCAGCGCATTGGGTTTGGGATATATTCTTTAACCTTTACGATATGCCATGATATTTGTATTTTTTGGGGGAAGACGGACGCCGGACGGAATTGTTTTGCCATCAATGAGTTTTGTGTATTTATATACATCGACTACTCCTTGAGACTTAAGTTCCCTAAGTATTTCTTCGTTTAATATGTTGTTGAGGCAGGGGGCGTATACTGTGCCTTTGCAGTGATTAAGATTTTTGTGGTATTCACATGATATTTGGCAGATACCATGGAGTTCTTTTGAAGCGATGAATTTCTCTGCTTTTGTTGCATTCTCTACGAATATTAGTAGATTTCCATCAAGCATTTGGTTAATTTTTAATATGTTTTTGTTGATGATTTTAATTGCACGCTCTACAGCAAAACAGGAGTATGTGGAGATTGGGTTTTTAGTGTCGGTAGCTGACATAATAATGAATTTGGGGTTAGGTAAATTAGGAGTAGGGAGTTCTGGGAAAGCTTCCGACAGTGGTGGAGGCTTTTTTTTTTTGGATTTGGGGCTGTCGCTTAGTATTGCAAAGCGATTCGCCCTTTGACTTTTGTGCCCAGGCATAGCTGTAAATTTGACTTACTTATGCTTCTGAGTGTATTGAAAGGTGGAGAATGAGTGACAAAAGAAATAGGCGCTTGAAAAATTGATAAGCTTTGAACTGAACTCTGCGATAACACAACCGATCAGTACGAGGTCTAGTCGACGACTGTGATTTACCTATTTTTATGGAATCAGGGTATAAAAAGAAAACAAGCAAACACGGGACATATTAAGCAAACATTTTTGCTTAAAAACAAACGTATGGCATCTCTTAATATTGGTATACAGCTATAAGTTTCTCTTTAGATGTTTCAAAGTTTGAACCCAATCGGTTGGTAAACAAAATAGCATTTACATGCCTTTCATGAAAAGGACACTTAATATTTCGCAGTATAAAACTAAAATAGAATAACGTTGAGTCCCACCAAACCTGGGTTCTGGCGCCGTGTAAGTGAACGATTATTTGCATGCAATTGAGAGGAGTGTGAAAACATGAGGGGCGGAATCAAAGTGCAATACGAATCAGCATACAAGCACAAAAAAAAAAAAAAATACGAAAACCAATTGACAGCGGATTTTTGCGTTAATCCACGCGAGGAGAGTACTTATTAAGAGCGCATCAAGCGCCTCAAATTTGCATAGCAAACGAAAAGCAACAAAAGTTAAGTAAAATTGGTTAGTTTTACATTTTTCTCTTTTCATGATTTTATTTTTTCTTTGCACGTTGCCCATAGCAAACAACTTGATGAGTTGTGCGAAGGAATTGTTTTATAGAAGCGGCCAATGAATGTCAGCGCACAAAACTTTGTTGGCAAACTTTTTATATAATTGAACAAACGCAAAATAATTGCGATAAGTAGTAAAATGACTTACATATTTTAGAAACATTCCTATTGCTGCCAAAGACCAAAAATTACACAAATGCCAAAGTTGCATATTTCATGCGCTTATTGAACTATGCAACAAAATAAAAAAGAATGTTTGTTCCCGCACACTCCAATAACTTTTCTAACGAATTGGATTATAATTAGTGCTTTAAACTATTGGAATAATATTTGAAAATTTTAAAACTAAATAAACAACATTAACAAAATGTTTAACGAACGTCAATCATAAATACTCTTTAATGTTTTCAGTTTTATGTCAGTCAGCAATGCTCACAAATTCCAAATGTATATAGTAGAGTAGTGCACAGAAAAAGGAAAATATCATTATATCGGCAAGCAATGAAACAAACGCACATACACCCAAATACAAAAACTGTTTACCGTTCTTGGTTGTCGGTCAACATTTGGACAAATATCTGTTCTCGCGCTTGCTTACACTTGTACAAAGCATAGAAGGGGACTACGACCGGCACCCAGAGAAGAGCTTTTACTGCTAATTGCAATATCTTGTAATTCTATTATCTTTGGTTTGACCTTGAGTTGTTGATAAATTCGATAACTCAAAATCCTCCTATTTCGCACGCCCGTACAGCTAGAACTTCTAAAATTGGGGAGAAGATAAAAAAACAAATTCATAAAACTTTGGATGCCACGCCTATCCATACTAACCTAGCCGTTCCCAACCGCCCTAACGATTCGCTGACAACGGTAATGCGTATATTTTCCACAGTGTTTGAGCTAGAGTCGCCAACATTGGTGGTAAGATAACTGGTATTGACTCCCAAAAACTGCATCAAAGTTTTGGAGCACCGCCCCGCCCTCCCATACCACCCCCAGCTCCTCTTCACTCACCTTTTTACACAATTTGAGCTAGAGGCACCAAATTTCGTAGAAGGAAAGCAATTGACATCCTACAAAGATATGCATAAAAACTTTGGAACCCTTTCCACACCTTTAACAAAATTTGAGCTAGAGTTACCAATGAAGTAAGATAGCTTTTTGGCATCCCCATCTGCATCAGACAATCTTTGAGGCAGCGTACACCCCTGCGGTATCCGTACCCCATTGTAATCAGGTCTCTCTTATCACGCCTCTAGAAGAAATTTAACTTTGGTTAACGGCATAACAAAGACTCTTCGAACAGATTGGAAACCATAAAAATAATTCTTAATTATTTTATAATAGAAAAACCATATATTTCATTATTTTCTTTGAATTGTCAGGGACTACAAAGTCATGTTCAGGATATTAATGACAACATACGCACAAAATGTCTTTTTCTTCTTTTATCAAAATCTTATATCACTAATACCGCAAGTATTGACATACCCAACTTTAAATGCATCATTTAATTTCAACGTAAAATGTCAAAAAAGGTGGTGTTGCTGTTTTTAAAAAAATTACATTTAACTACTTCGGTAGCACCTTTTATTGACATATTTTCATAAGGAGCAAGTATATAGTTCTTTGTCTTCTTTTCAAATCGGAGACATTTGCTTCGCACATTCAATAACTTCACAGGGACAAGAATTCGTTATCAATACCCTTTTTATTTCATCTGATACAAACATCAATACAATCTTTGACTTCATTCACTTTAATTTGTTGCCATTTACTGAAGCTGGAGCAAAATTACGTAACCAAAGTTATAACTCACTACCCCTTCTATTAAGTGGAGATTTCAATATAAACTTTGCTCTTCAGTCTGCCAATCCGATCCTAGAATTAATAATAGGAGAAATGAAGCCACAAAACTAGTAGAAAGGCTCTAGTCCGGAGAGCCCGCCCAGAAAATACCCTGAGCCAAGTTGCAATAAATATATTACTCCATGCGCCCTAAAAGTATGCTTCAAATAATAATCAATGGAAACAAAACTTGAAACTGACTTAACCTTACGATATCTCCGTTGTTTCCTAACCAATTTGAACGAATATTTTTTGTAATCGATTCCATGTGTACATCGGAAACCAGAATAGTTATCGATAATTTGAAACAAACTTGTTATGTTCGTTGTATAGGAGAACTTATACTCCAAACCTGAAGTCTCTCGCTCTTGTAGACGCTGAGATCTACGCATTCATACAGACGGACAGACGGACGGGCAGACGGACATGGCCATATCGACTGGTTATTGATGCTGATCAAGAGTATATATACTATATGGGGTCGGAGATGCTTCCTTCTGCCTGTTACATACTTTTGCACAAAACCATTATACCCTGATTTACCCATTTTATTGGTTCAGGGTTCAGGGTATTAAAAAGCGACACAACAATCGATGCCATATTCACTAAATATTTAAATTTAAGCTCTAAAATGTTCATATCATTTTTTAGCTACCATAATGCAATCATTTCTGTTTTACATGAATAATAATACGAACGCTTCTATTTTAACTAATATCGAAATAAATCTTCAACACAATACATAATTCTTTATCTATTCTATGTACATATTAAAAGAGAAAGTTAAAAAATAATGAAATATAAATATTTTATCCAAAACATAATAATTAAAAAACAAATGTGTTAAAAAATCTGTTAAACAAGATTAATATATTTATTTACCCTTTACATCTTTTTATATATTTCTGAATATTTGGGAGACTGAATTGATATCTAACATTCTCAATTGCCTTTACAAAAACTTGAAAAATCAAGTAAGAATTCTCTAGTCGGGAGAGCCCGACTAGAAGATACCCAGAAATATTTTTCACTTAATGATCAATTTAAACAAAACTAAAAACTGACTTAGCCCAACGATGCATCGGCAATGTTCAGCTGAGAAGCATACGTCATTTTTTCGCTAGAGTTAATTATTTAATTCAAGCCCACAATTGTGGCACAAACTGTGAACAGTATCCCTATAAAGTCGCTGTTAGTGATAGAAAGTGAATGCGAAGCTATAATATCATTAATTAAAAAAGTGAAAAAAATACACAAAACGGGGCTTCGCCGTCCTGCGAGGACTTGCTCGTTTGTGTAAGCAATTCAGCGGTCTTAAAGCTCAACGGACTAAAAGCTTACCATCAGTCTGGTTCAAGTACTAGCTAGAAGCTTTGAGCCAACACTCCAACACTCTCAAGGATCTTGAAAAATTAAATGCATACATTTAGGCGGGCTGTGAAATCCGTGCATATTAAAAGTTATACACAGTTAATTAATTAATGCAATGGATGAGAATAAATTGGGAGACTCTCAGCTTAAAAATAAGCAAATTGATCATGCAAAAATGTTCTCTATAGCACAAATTCCACGCATTGCATGCAAAGGGACTCAAAGCAGTAGCTCCAGCACAACAACTGTAACATTTACTAGTGCCACCAGAAACACCACATACACAATGGCAAATGCTTCAATAAGCAGCATCTGCCCTGGAATAAGCATCACTAACCAGAAAAACCCACCTTGACATGTCCCGAAATGTCAGCGAAACCTCTAAGCGAGGCTGCCCGAAGACTATTGAATGCTCAAAAATGGAGAGCGGGCAAAAGAAAAAATGTTAAGTCTTTGTCCCCCCTCCCTAACTCGAAAAGAGTAAGCGGCAGCCAGGTTCTGCACTCGTTCCCCACCACTAGCCGACAGGTAAACTCTAGTAATAGATTTGCCATTCTTGACATGGATATCTCTACTAATTAAGAGCATGAGAAAGACGTAATGATTGAGGATACTGATGTTGACAGTGATCATATTGATGAACATCAAACTGAAACAATCAATGCTGGTCATGTTCGGAAGAATCAACTAACACGGGCAATCAACTCAAAGGTCCCCCGAAACCACCGCAAATTGTTGTTAATATAAATAACTTAAATGACTTATTCGAACTTATAAAGAAGTGGCAAATTTGAATAACGTTGTCGTCAAAGCTAATCAAGAGGAAACGGTCAGAATCTTTCCCAAAGACAGTGACACTTACAGAAACATCGTGAGCCGAATGGATGAGAGTTCCACACATACCAAATGCAAACAGGAAAAGCACACAAAATTGTAGTAAGAGACTTACATCACAGCACCTTAAACAAGGATATAACTGCCGATCTGAAACGTTTAGGCTATGAAGTTCTTCGCATCCACAACCCTAGTTCAAGGATTAAGGACGATAAACTTAATATCTTTTTCGTTAATATAAAGCCTTGTGCCAAAACTAATGAAATCTACCAAGTAAAGACCCTCTGCCGACAGAAAGTAAGGATTGAAAGAATGCGAAAGTCTACTGAAATTGCACAATGTCGTCGATGTTAAGAGTACGGCCACACAGCTAAATACTGCCGCAGACACCCCAATTGTGCAAAGTGAGTCGAAAATCATCCAACCACACAATGTACACGTCCCGTAGATGCACAGCCCACATGGTACCATTGTAGTTATAACCATATGGCCAGCTATAAAGGGTGCCAAAAGTACCAGGAGTTTCTTCGCAGATCTTTGGGGCCTGCAAGAAAGGCGAATAGTCCAAATAAGACTGGTCAGGTATTCATTTCTAGAGACCAGCAACAGTTTCCTTCCTTGCAGTCTAATCGCCAGAAGAGTACAAACCAATCAACAGCACAGCAGCAACCAACTCAACAGCAGCGACGTATTGCTCAACATCAACCATCTGTAGGCACTGGCGAAAACACTCCTATGCCACAGTAGCAAAAGGCAATTCAAATACAACGCCCTTTAGGGAGGTACCGGCACAGAGACGTCTTCACAATATACAAGCGCAACAGATATCGCAGCAACAACGTATGAATGCTCAGCAACCAAATTCAGTTGAAGTTCAAGCAATGTTACAACAACAACAGCAACAGTTTCAGGATTGGCAACAGCAGATCCAACAACAACAGCAACAGCAGTTTCTTATGTGGTTGCAGCAGCAGCAGCAAGAACAGCAACAGTATAACAGCCAAGCCAAGTATTTGAAATGACCAACACGATCAAACAATGGGCTGGGTATAAACGTAATACTCAGTTTCATAACAACATTTTACCTCCACAATGAATCCACTAAAGATTCTTATTTGGAATGCGAACGGCATTTCAAGAAAAGCTAAAGAAGTTGAGCTCTTCGCGCACAACAACAGCGTAGACATTCTTCATGTGACGGAGCTTAGAATTAAAAGAGGCGATAGTGTAAAGATATATGGATATACTTTCTATCCAGCATTTAGGCCATCGCGTAATAATAATAGCGTTGGCGGAGCTGCGGTGTTCGTCAGGACAACTCTTCGCCATTTCCCACAAAAGGTTATTGAGACATGCAGCATACAAATGTCATCAGTAAAAGTAGCTACAGGATGGGGTGACGTGGAGTTCAGTGCCATTTACTGCCCTCCCAGCATCAGGATCGATGAAAGATACTTTGTCAACACACTACGTGCTTCTGGCCAAAGGAATTTGATTGGTGGCGACTGGAATGCTCGACATTGGCTTTGGGGCGACACTTACAATTAGCCTGGGGGGCGAGAACTAGCAGAAGCCATCTCTGTCAGTGGAGCTAAGATCCTTGCAACTGGATCGCCAAAGTATTTGCAGGGCTGCGGCTGCCTCAACGCCTACTGTTCCTCGGACAGGCACCACCTATGGAATAGTCCTAACAAGAGAGGCCAGAGAGCTTTTGACACAGAAAAGAAGACTCCGGGAGCGAGCAATCCGATCTGAAGAGCCCTGGGACAGCATTTATGGAATCGGGCTGCGAAGCAACTACGAAATGTCTTAAGAGAACTTCGAAGCAACTTTTTTGAGCAGAAGCTTGCTGATATGGACTATACTGTGGATGCTGGATACTCGCTTTGGAAGTGCACCAAGTCCATTAAAACACAACCGTTTAGACAGATTCCCATTAGGGTCCGGGAGGCGTACTTGCTAGAAATGAAGAGGAGCAGGCCAATTCATTTGCACATCATTTGGAGAATAGGTTCACTCATTACCAATTCGCTACAATGGAACAGGAAAGAGAGACACTTGACAGCCTACAGACATCTCTGCAAATTTCCTTACCCATTAAACCTGCCAGGGTTGAGGAGATTGCCGAAGTCATTAAATCATTACCAAAAAAGAAGGCTCCTGGTTTCGACAATGTTTGTAATGCCACACTTAAGGCATAACCTATTAGAGCGATTCTCTTCATGGCTCTCATATTTAACGCCATGTTCAGGGTGCAGTTCTTCCCAAAGCAGTGGGAGATGTCAGCAATTTTGATGATCCATAAGCCCGGGAAACCTGAAGATTAAAAAGAGCGCCGTATCCTGCCGGATCACCAGTTTGGATTTCGAGAGGGACACAGCACTGTGGAGCAGGTTCACAGATTGGCAAAACACATTCTACAGGCTTTTGACGATCTTGAACACTGTAATGCTGTATTCATTGATATGCAACACGCATTCGACAGAGTTTGGCATGTCGGTCTACTAAGCAAAATTAAAAAGCTGTTCCCCGATATTTATAAGGACAGGGTAAAGCGCTCCAGCAGTTTGCATTGAATTTGCGAAACGTTGAAGGTGAAAGAGCCCAAAATCCAATGCCTCAACCTGTCGCATTCAAAAGTTCTTTTGCTAAATCCATTTTATTTACTTGTTTCTCTCTCAATCAATAATCATTTGTTAACAAATAAAACAATCGATGGCAACGATTAATGTTTATCGACCATAAATTTAAACCAGAGTTGCATTTACACAGATCACTGCATAAAAAGCCTCATGAAATAAAAATTATACTAATAAAAGGGAAACTAAATTCAATAAACTATTCTTTTCTTTTTTATGCTAATATAAAGAAACCAAACAGGTACAAGCAGCTGTTAACACATCGCTCGTGAGTTCTAACACTCATTAGTTTTTTATGTACGCGGCACCACCCTACATCGTGACCTGAACCTGCATACAGTGGAGGAGCAGATTGGAAGGCACACTAGCAGATATAGTGATAGGCTAAGAAGACACCAAAGTGCGCTCGCAAGATGCTTACTACCTGCCAGGCCTCTAAGGCGATTATCAAGAAAAGGTTTTGCAAAAACTATTGAACAAACTTAAAATATTATTATTAAATGGGGCGAGGCTCCAAAACTTTGATGCAGTTTTTTGAGGATCGTTACCAGCTATCTTTTTACCAAATTTGGTGACTCTAGCTTTAACGCTTTGGAAAATACACGCATTCCCGTTTTTAGTGAAGCATTGGGGCGGTTTGGGGCAGCTTGGGCAGTATGGATTGGCGTGGCATCCAAAGTTTTTATGCCTTTTTTTGGGGGCTATAATCACCTATTTTGGCACAAAATTTGGTGGCTCTAACTCAAAAACTGTAAGAGATATAAGCATTTATGTTTTTAAACTGCGGGGGGCTGGGGGCTGAATGGGTAGGTGGGGCTCCAAAACTTTGATGCAGTTTTTGGGGGGTCGTTACCAGTTATCTCCCTACTAAATTTTGTGACTCTAGCTCAAACACTATGGAAGATACACGCACTACCGTTTTTAGCGAAGCGTTGGTGCGGTTGAGGGCGGATAGGGCAGTGTAGATGGGCGTGGCATCCAAAGTTATAATAAATTTGGTTGGGGATCGTCAACAACTTGGCACCAAATTTGATGGCTCGAGCTCAAAAACTGTAGAAGATATGGGCATTTTTAGTGTAAAACTGCGGGGGAGGCTGGGGGCGGAATGGGTGATCGTGGCTCCAAAATTTTTGATGCAGTATTTTGGGGATTGCAAATATCTATTTTCTCCCTAAATTTGGTAGTTCTAGCTGTAAGGGCTTGCGAAATAGCTGGATCTATCGATTTTGCGTTATCGAGTTTATCGATTTGCCAGCCCCCTAGTTATCGTAGAGCTCCAATCTTGACACTTTAATTTACTATGCCATAGATTAAGAGATTTGTCAAGTTTGAAGTCTCTAACTTGAAGGGTGTGGAAAAAAGTTGCGAACATGCGGACGGACAGATGGACAGACACCATGACGGACATTGCACAAACCCAATATACTCTTTACCTTTGGTACCGAGTATAAAAATAAAGAGAAAAGTTCTATCGTTATCCATTATTTCAACCCCCATTTCTTTAATTTCAAAATTCGATATTTTTTGTAATCGATTCCATGTGTGTATCGGAAATCAGAATAGTTATTGATAATTGGAAACAAACTTGTTCTGCTCATGGTATAGGAGAACTTATATTCAAAATCTGAATTCTCTAGCTCTTGTAGTCTCTGAGATCTACGCGTTCATACACACGGACAGACTGACAGACGGACATGGCTATATCGACTCGGCTATTGATGCTGATCAAGAATATGTATACTTCCTTCTGCCAGTTACACACTTTTGCACATTACCCATTTTATGGGTTCAGGGTATAAAAACTTTAAATTATGGGTTGCCCACACAGCTGTGAACACGCAAAGGTTAACGAGCATTACATAAGCGAAAATCACTCGATCAAACATCCTTTACACATTTTTATACCCTGAACCCATAAAATGGGTAAATCAGGGTATAATGGTTTTGTGCAAAAGTATGTAACAGGCAGAAGGAAGCATCTCCGACCCCATAAAGTATATATATTCTTGATCAGTATCAATAGCCGAGTCGATTTGGCCATGTCCGTCTGTCCGTCCGTCTGTCCGTCTATATGAACGCGTAGATCTCAGAGACTACAAGAGCTAGAGAATTCAGATTTGGAATATAAGTTCTCCTATACCATAAGCAGAACAAGTTTGCTTCAAATTATCGATAACTACTCTGTATTTCGATATACACATGGAATCGATAACAAAAAAATATCGAATTTGGAAAATGTAAAAATAGGGGTTGGTGTAATGGGTAACGATAGAACTTTCCTCAAATTAAGAAACACCAGAGATATCGTAAAGTTAAGTCAGTTATGAGTTTTGTTTAAAGTGATCATTATTTGAAGCCTACTTTTAGGAGGAGGGCCTGCAACTGGGTTCAGGGTATCTTCTGGTCGGGCTATCCCGACTAGAGCCTTCTCACTTGTTCCATTTAGAATATATTTTCCGGAACTTTTAATGCCCAACTGTGTGCACTAACCAGTCAGCCCAGAAAAAAAAATATAAGGAAAACGACAAAAAATACCTACCTGCAGCAACCTCATAATGTGCCAGACGCGCAAATTTCGTACAATGACCGGAGTTTTGGCTAAAAAAATAACTTATAATAAAAACACGACTGTAGCTTTTTTGTAGCGAGAATCAACTTATTAATTTGTATTACAAGAAAACTTAAATGTAATGTACATTATTGCTGACTTAACGTCTGGCTTATGCTCTTATTCTTATTGGCGTGTGCAATTGGTTTAGCACATTTCCTGTTATTGTCAAAAAAATTTTTGTTACTTTTAATTAACTCTTGAACCTTATTGTGTTAATATTTGTTTCTTGTGCAATATTTGTTACATATTAAAATATATTTATTTATGTTTAATCAACATTAAATTTGCAGTATTTTGATTCATGGAATGACAATAAGCTGTCAACTGGACTTAATAGTAGAATCGGAAGCAGTTTCAAATTACAAATATGGTATCGATGAGGACTGAACTCACATGACGGAGTTTAGTTTGTAAAGTTATCCTTTAAGACACTTCTTACAATTTGAAAACAGACGTTCATGCTCTACAGTGTATTTGGAAACAACAACGGTTAGCGGTAATGGTGTATCAGAACTAGCTGCCTGATGTAAATAAATGTTTTTGACGTAGAATACGTCTTACGTAAGGTAATGAGTGTGTCCAAAAAAGTTGTTGTGGTAAAATGGTTGCTTCGCAGAATCACTCATTGCTCATGAACTAATGAAAAGATTTTCCTCAAATGAATTTAATTTTGAGCCAAAACTTCAACCTTTATTTTTAACTATAAATATATTGTAGTGATTACATTTTCTATTAAATAAATTAGACCAAAAACATGCAAAATTTTGCTTCATTTTTAAGACTTTAAATTGCTTTAGCAACCTCAATGATCAATCAATTACTCGGATTTTTATACTCGATACCGTAGGTAAAGAGTATATTGGGTTTGTGCAATGTCCGTCATGGTGTCTGTCATGGTGTTTGCAAATCTCTCTATCTATGGCATAGTAAATTAAAGTGTCAAGATTGGAGTTCTACGATAACTAGGGGGCTGGCAAATCGATAAACTCGATAACGCAAAATCGATAGATCCAGCTATTTCGCAAGCCCTTACAGCTAGAACTACCAAATTTGGGGAGAAAATAGCTACTAGCAATCCCCAAAAAACTGCATCAAAAATTTTGGAGCCACGCCCACCCATTCCGCCCCAGCCCCCGCAGTTAACACTAAAAATGCCCATATCTTCTACAGTTTTTGAGCTCGAGCCATCAAATTTGGTGCCAAGATAGGTGTTGACGATCCCCAACCAAATTTATTATAACTTTGGATGCCACGCCCATCTATACTGCCCTATCCGCTTCGCTAAAAACTGTAGTGCGTGTATCTTCCATAGTGTTTGAGCTAGAGTCACAAAATTTGGTATGGAGATAACTGGTAACGACCCCCCAAAAACTGCATCAAAGTTTTGGAGCCCCACCTACCCATTCAGCCCCCAGCCCCCCGCAGCTTAAAAACATAAATGCTTATATCGCTTACAGTTTTTGAGTTAGAGCCACCGAATTTTGTGCCAAAATAGGTGATTATAGACTCCCAAAAAATGCATAAAAACTTTGAATGCCACGCCAATCCATACTGCCCAAGCTGCCCCAAACTGCCCCAATGCTTCACTAAAAACAGGAATGCGTGTATTTTCCAAAGCGTTAAAGCTAGAGTCACCAAATTTGGTAGGAAAAAAGCTATTAACGATCCCCAAAAAACTGCATGAAAGTTTTGGAGCCAAGCCCCCCCCGTTCCCGAGCCCCATGCATTTTGAAATCAAAAACGCCTATAATTTCCACATTTTTTGAGCTAGAGACGCCAAATTTGGTGCCAAGATTGGTGATGAAAAAGCCCAAAAAATTTGGATGGCGCCAACCACCCATTCCGCTCCTAGCCCTCCTTCCACCATATTCTACTAACTTTGAGCTAGAGTCACCAAATTTGGTATGAGGATAGCAATTAACATCATAAACAGATCTGCAGCAAAACTATGGACGCCACGCCCCCCATACCAGCCCCCAGCCCACCAACATATTCTACTAACTTTGAGCTAGAGTCACCAAATTTAGTATGTGGATAGCAATTAACATCATAAATAGATCTGCAGCAAAACTTTGGACGCCACGCCCCCCCAACACCAGCCCCCAGCCCCCTTTTCCACCGTATTCTACTAACTTTGAGCTAGAGTAATCAAATTCGGTTTGAGGACAGCTATTGACATGATACATAGATCTGCAGCAAAAATGTTGATGCCACGCCCCCATACCGCCCCAGCCCCTACCTTTAACAAACTTTGAGGTAGAGTCACCAAATTTGGAAGGAAGATAACTTTTTGGTATCCCCATCTGCACCAGACAATCTTTGAGGCAGCGTACACCCCTTCCGTATCCACACACCATTGCAATCAGCTCTCTTTTAATCTGTTTTACTACTGGTATCGAGTATACCGCAGTCGGGTGCGTCCGACTGCAACGTTTCTACTTGTTTTAATACAAAGTAGACTTGATTTCGTTTCGTTCGATATATATGCGGTCATGACTGATAGTTTCTAAATGTGGACATTTCATTAAGATAATCGGGCATAATTAAATTTTTATACATTAATTTTTCCGTGCCAGGGGTCAACAAGCTCAGCTACAAACAATTATATCACAATAAAATATGTTTACCCCAATTTAATAATTCAGAAATTTGCGTGCAAGTTTCTGAAATCATGTTTTATTGTTTTTGCTGCACATTTAATCATGGTTTTGCACCAAAAAAATTAATATGCCCGTGCAAAAATATCATTTAAACTATCGGGAACTAAACTATCGATAATCCGTCTTCACGGTGGCAGCCCTGATTTTCGCAACTTGTGAACAGTAACAAAGTTATTGCATTAAGGGCCGGTTTCTCAATGTCCAGTTAAAGTGCCAATTAGTTAATCTCGGCATTACTTTAATGCTCGTGCGAAATCAGTTTGGTTTTCTCAATGCAAAGTTAACCTTATTCGTTCAGATACTATCGCTCTAATGGTGATACCAACTAATTACGAGGAAATCAGCTGTTTTGGTGTGGTATTTGTTTTGTTTTGTGACTGTCAAATTCGAAACAAATGCTTAAAACACCAACGTAAGAAAAACGTTTCGGTTGCTGAGAAGCATGCAGTTAATGTTCTTGTGAAGTCAAACCAAAATATTTTGTATAATAATAAAACATATACAATGCAAGTGTCGGCTTGAATCAGGTAATTGCCTAACGATAGTGTTAGCGATATTTATATCGGCCCTTTAAAGAACAATAAATGTTAGCTGGCACTCAGGCATCGGTTAAGTTTATCGCACGCTAAGCCCTAAACGAACATTGAGAAGCTCAATTTTGTCTAAACTTGGGATAGTTACGCTAACCGGACATTGAGAAATCGGCCCTCAATAAAAAAAAAACAAAATTACAATTTTAAATTTAACTATGCAGAAATTTTGATATAATAATTATATTATATAAATTATATTTCAAGTCAATGTTTGTATTATTTATATCAGAGATGCTAACCAGTGTTGCAGTAAAAAGCATAAGATAAGCCAAATGACAACAAACAGCTAAAAAACAAGTAAGAAGGCTTTAGTCGGGATAGCCAGCCAGAAGATACTCTGAACCCAGTTGCAGTCCTTGCGTCCAAAATGTATGCTTCAAATAATGATCACTTTAAACAAAACTCATAACTGACTTAACTTTACGATATCTCTGGTGTTTCTTAACCGATTTGAACGAAATTTTAAGAAAAGTTCTATCGTTACCCATTGCACCAACCCCCATTTTTACATTTTCCAAATTCGATATTTTTTTGCTATCGATGTGTATATCAAAAACCAGAGTAGCTACCGATGATTTGAAGCAAACTTTTACTGCTTATGGTATAGGAGAACTTATGTTCAAAATCTGAAGTCTCTAGCTCTTGTAGTCTCTGAGATCTACGCGTTCATACAGACGGACAGACGGACGGACAGACGGACATGACCATATCGACTCGGCTATTGATACTGATCAAGAATATGTATACTTGATGGGGTCGGAGATGCTTCCTTCTGCCTGTTACATACTTTTGCACAAAACCATTATACCCTGATTTACCCATTTTATGGGTTCAGGGTATAATAAAACATCTATGTGGTTGTTGTTAGGCTACCGCTTTATTAGTTTTGAAGCACAAGGACAGACGTATTCTACTTTTTTTTTTTAAATCACATTGTTAGTACAGTCGAACTTCCATATAGCGAATCCGAAGGGGACAAGAAAATACTTCGCTATATAGAAATGTTTGAAATGTCCCAAAGTCAATTGCAGACTATTTTCACTTTTTTACAATGTGTACAACTTTTCTAAATACAGATAATCACAATCCGTTATTCCTTGCCTTTGTGCCTATAAAAAATAACGGAGTTATCCCAACAACTGCTACGTCTTCATATACATACAACTTTGACGTGCAATGAGCAGTAAAAAATGTTCATAAAAAACTGTGCAGCGAAGATCGGAGAATTAGCAAAACATAACACGAAAACAAAACGGTAAATGAAAAAATGTGTTATTGTTTTGATTCGCATTCTCAACGTAATTCGTACATAAAATGCAACAATAACGAAAAAATTCGTTATAGGAAAAAGAAAACGCATGAGCGTACGAGCCATGATGGATTAACATAAGGTCAATAGACCCACAAGCCTTCGGCAGTCATGCCTTTTTAGTTTTAGCATATATTGCATCAGTTTTTCGTCGTATGTTTTGCACATTATTTTAGAGATTTTGCAATTAGGGGTGTTCGTTCACCTAAGTGCTGCTGTATCCCGTGCCTTTTCTTCCATATATGAATGTAGCGTGCGCAGGGAGATTGGGACTTCCGCACGTAAGTGCATGTCGCTAGGTTTTTCCATTCTTTTTAGGTATGTGGACTTCTCTCTGGCTTTCCATCATACCATTATTCCATAGAGCAGTATGGGGCGCACAATTGAGATTAGAATCCAGTGTGTCAGTCTTGGTGAGAGTCCCCAAGTGCTACCCAACATCTTTTGCGATGTATAAAGTGCATAAGTGGTCTTCTTCACCCTTTCTTCCACATTGAGCTTCCAACTCAACTTGCTATCCAAGACTATCCCTAGGTACTTGATACTTCCTTTTGGTATCAGCGTATTATTGTTTATTTTGGGTGGAGTCCAGCGAGGTACCTTGTATCTCTTGGTAAAGAGACTGAGGTCCGTCTTGTCCGCGTTGATACTTAAACCGGCTCCCATGGCCCAAGCTAGTATCTCTTTGAGTGTGTTGTCCATGACTGAGCTGACAGTCGATGGACACCTGCCCATGATAATTATGCTTATGTCATCTGCATAGGCGGTTATCTTCGGTGCTTTTCGTTTGTATTTCCGTAGTAGGTCGTTTACTACCAAGTTCCACAGCAGGGGCGAAAGCACTCCTCCTTGGGGGGTGCCACATTTTGCTTTCCTTATTGCGGTTGTGGTTCCCCATTCCGCTAGTATTCTCCTGCTTTCCAGTAGGTTCTGGACCCAGGAGTTTACTGCTTCTGTTGGGGTCACAGCTCTTAGGCTGTGCATTATTGCTTCCATTGACACATGCGCCTGAGATGTCCAGAAATGCGCCTAGGGCGTATTCTTTTTGATGTAGTGCTTTCTCTATGGTTCCTACGAGGGAATGTAGTGCTGTTTCCACCGACTTGCCCTTCGTGTATGCGTGTTGGTTTGGTTCTACGGTTATTTCTGTGTTCTCTCTGATGTAGAGATCTATCATTTTTTCTAGCGTTTTTAGCATGAATGAAGTGAAGCAGATGGGTCTGTAGTCTTTAGGCAGCACGTGGCTGCATTTTCCCGCTTTGGGCAGGAAAATTACCCGTGCCGTCCTCCAGGCCACCGCCATAACTCAGGCATCCCTTAAATATTTCCCTCAGCTATGGAGTGATCATGTGTTTGACCTTCTGCAGCATGGCCGGGAATATACCGTCAGGACCCGGTGATTTGTAGCTCTCAAAGGAGTCTACAGTCCACATTATCCGTCGCGTCGTTATGATATCTTCTGGTATTTCCACTCTTGTGGCTTGAGATATCCTTTGTGTGTTTGTGTTGACTTCAGTACAGTTAGGGAAATGCGTCTCTAGGAGCACATTCGCCGCATCTTCACTGCTTTCCGTCCATCGGCCGTCTTCAGTTTTTAGTTGGCTTTGTACTATCTGTTGGCAAGCTAGCAGCTTCCTTAACCTTGCGGTGTCAGCTGTCTTCTCAATGCCAGAGCAGAAGTTTTGCCATGCGTTTCTTTTGTCTACTCGTACTTTTTTCTTAAAGTCGCGAAGCATCGTTTTGTATTCGATCCATACCATCTCTTCTTCCGCTTGTTTAGCGAGTTTGAAGAGTTCTAGTACCTCTTTCCTTTGTCGCTTGAGTTCTGGAGTCCACCATGGGGGCTTGTGTCTCTTCTTCTCTTGGGATGGTCTACACGTTTTATGATAGGCCGTCACCAAATATTTATTAAGTGTCTCTAGGGACTTCTCTTTTTTATCTGGTTAGGCTATCTTTGGTAGTCGCGGTAGGTTTGTTTCAACTTCTTTAACAAACTGCTTCCAGTCTGTGTTCCGCGGGTTTCTTTATACTTTTTTCTTCACTAATCGTTCAAAGTTAACACGGAAATGAATGTACTTGTGGTCCGAGAAGGAGTGTCTACTAAAGACTCTCCAATCTTTTACCGCTGTATTCGTTACCGACGCGAGGGTAATATCTAAGACGTTGGATGAGGTAGGACCAACGTAAGTTGGTTCCTCTCCCTCGTTTGCTATCTTAAGGTTAGTTTGTAGTATGAAATCAAGCAGTGACTCACCTCTGTCGTTGATGTCCCCGCTTCCCCATACTGTGTGATGTGCGTTGGCGTCTGCTCTGATGATGAGGGGCTGGTTTTTGGACTCAGCCTCCATCACCAGTCGGGTGAGCTCCTCAGGGGGTGCGTCGATGTCATGCGCCATATAGCAGGATGCCATTATTATTGGCTAATCTCTGCCACCTTCCAGCGCTATCACCGTGAGGTCGTCAGTACTGTAATTAGACAATATGTAAGCATAGATACCTTTCCTTACTAGGATCACGGTCCTTGCTCTACTCACTGTTGTCGGGTAGAATGTGTGAAATTCTGGATGTTTTAGTCCAGAAACCTTGTTCCCCGACGCTATCTAAGTCTCCTGGACTAAAGCGACGTCGGCTAGCTCTGTCTCCAGGGTTAGCAGAAGCTCCGCAGAAGCCAACTTGCTTTTCTGCAGGTTGACCTGGATTATCCTCAGCTCCATTTTTGGCTGTGGTATCCTCCACGGGAGCGACTATTACAACGGTAGTGGCTGCATCCTCGTCGTCTTCGATCTCTAGGCTTTTTGTGGCATGGGTGACCTCTGCCAGGTCGCTCTCCATCTCACCCGCCTCCAACGTATTCGTGTTTTTGTCATCGGGGTGGCGCTTTTTGAGTCGCAGGTATACACTACCCACGCCCCACGCCATCTACCCGAATCGTCCGTACAGAAGATCGTCAGCCTCCTTGCTGATCTGGATCACCATTTGCTGACCCTTGTTATCGGGTTTCGCAACATGGATTTCCTTCCAATCAGCTGTTGGCACGTCCGGGCTCTGCTACTTCGATAGCTGCAGCGCCTGGTCTGCTAGTACGACCCGCGGGAAGAGTACTTTTGCCTTCGGTGCGGACGGAATACAAGTTCTGTCCACTACCTCCAGCTTGTCACCAACCCACGGAGCGTCCAGGGCAGCCACGACGGCGGTGACCCACTTCAGGGTGTGGTCATCCTTGCAGCTCAAAACTTTGACGCCGGATAGCCAGCCCGCTCCATCAAATGAGATGGGAAGCGAGTTCGCCTCGTAAATTAATTCGTTATATGGGAAAATTTTATGGGAGTTCGTTATATGGAAGTTCGACTGTAATAAATGTTGTCAAGACTTATTGGAAATCAAGTTAACGTTCCAGTCCGACGAAACCGAATGCGGTATAAGAGTATAAGCAACAAGAATTCATGTGTATTACACATGCAATCGATTACAAAATAATATCGAATTTGGAAAATGTAAAAATAAGGGTTAAAATATTGGGTAACTATAGAACTTATGTCAAAATTTCGTCCAAATCGGTTAAGAAACACCGGAGATGTCGTAAAGTTAAGTCAGTTTTTAGAGTTTTTTCTTACTTGTTTTTGTATAATCAATTTAGCCTCCCAAATTAAGAAATATATAAAAAGATGTAAAGGGTAAATAAATATTTTAATCTTGTTTTTAACACATTTGTTTTTCGGCAGCAAGGAGAACCAAAGTATTTTATAAATTTATTATATTCATTGCAACTGGGTTCAGGGTATATTCTAGTCGGGCCCTCACGACTAGAGCCTTCTTACTTGTTTTTAATTTCTTTGCCGGTTGCAGTTGTATTCGAATGAAAATAATCAGTTTCCGTCTGCAATCAATTGCCGGTAAATACAAGAATTGACTTGAAGTGGACGCGAGCCCGCAAATACACATATTAATTTTTGAGTGGGTAGACATATTTTTGATGTGTTAACATCAATAGGCACGGGTATCTATTTCTGCCTGTTGAGAATACAAGCAAACAATGCTGCGTGCAGTGCTGCGCTGGTCTCGATCTACGAACAAATTTAGAGTGCTGTCGTGGACCGACTGAAAAATTTCATAGACATATTCATCTGAGTATGAATGTTTTGGTGTAGTTGCAGAGAATAACTGTAAATACAAATTTTAGAAATTTGCCTCAATCTTGATACAATCCAAATGGGAAGGGTAGTATGAACTTAATATCAACTTTATGCAATTGAATAGCAAAACTTAAGATTCTTAAATATAATTTCAATTCTACATGTTTTTTTATATTCTAGCATTGTTTATTGTTTATATTCTAGCATAAACAATTTATATATATTAAAATCATATAGTAAAGTTTTCATTGACAATCATTGAATGTTGGTTCAAGGGGTATTTTTTCTTTGTGCAATTTGTGCGTCTCAGAAGACAAGCCAGAACGTTGTTGTTTTGTTCAGTTTCCCTTTGCGTTTAGCGGCCCATCGATTAAAGGAGAGGTGGAGGGTCAGCGGACAGCAAGAATGGTAAAAAGTTGTTGGTACATATCAGAGAACTGCAGCGAGTGTGCTCGAATTTGTTCGAACAACCCAGTCGAACAAAATGTTCAATCGAGCTCGAGACTCGTTCAAAACGAGACGCTCTCGATTGAGCCTCTAGGCAATCAGAGTGTTCGAACTCGTCGGCACTCGCAGCACACTTGATTATTTGGCATCCGAGCCGGTTGTACTCGAGTGCAACTCGAGTGTCTGCTCGTCATAATTTTAGTAGTGAGAGTTTTTCGTGCTAGTATCGTAACAACAATTTTTTCTCAAACTTCATCGTTATTTTCATTTTTTATACTCGATACCGAAGGTAAAGAGTGTATTAGGTTTGTGCAATGTTCGTCATGGTGATTATAGCCCCAAAATAAATGCATAAAAACTTTGGAGGCCACGCCAATCCATACTGCCCAAGCTGCCCCAAACCGCCCCAATGCTTCACTAAAAACGGGAACGCGTGTATTTTCCAAAGCGCTTAGGTTAGAGTCACCAAATTTTGTAAGAAGATAGCTAATAACAATCCTCAAAAAACTGCATGAAAGTTTTGGAGCCAAGCCCCCCCGTTCCCGAGCCACATGCATTTTGAAATCAAAAACGCCTATATTTTCCACATTTTTTGAGCTAGAGCCGCCAAAATAGGTGATGAACAAACCCAAAAAAAGTGGATGGCGCCCCCCACCCATACGGCCCCCAGCCCCCCTTCCACCATATTCTACTAACTTTGAGCTAGAGTCACCAAATTTGGTATAAGGATAGCAATTAACATCATAAATAGATCTGCAGCAAAACTTTGGACGCCACGCCCCCCATACCAGCCCCCAGCCCCCAGCCCCCCTTCCACCATATTCTACTAACTTTGAGCTAGAGTCACCAAATTTGGTATGAGGATAGCAATTAACATCATAAACAGATCTGCAGCAAAACTTTGGACGCCACGCCCCCCCCATACCAGCCCCCAGCACCCAGCCCACCTTCTACCATATTCTACTTACTTTGACCTAGAGTCACCAAATTCGGTTTGAGGATAGCTATTGACATCATAAATAGATCTGCAGCAAAAGTTTTGATGCCACGCCCCCCCTTACCAACCCCAGCACCCCATCCCCCAAATTTTACTATTTTTGAGCTAGAGTCACTAAATTTGGTATGAGGATAGCAATTGACATCTAACACAGATCTTCAGCTAAAATTTTGATGCCACGACCCTCCCCCATACCTCCACCAGCCTACCATCCACCATATTCTTCTGACTTTGAGCTAGAGTCACCAAATTTGAAAGGAAGATAGCTTTTTGGCATCCCCATCTGCACCAGACAATCTTTGGGGCAGCCTACACCCCTGCCGTATACAAACCCCATTGCAATCAGCTCTCTTTTAATCTGTTTTACTACTGGTATCGAGTATACCGCAGTCGGGTCGTTTCTACTTGTTTTATTTTATATTTTGGTTAAATGCCGCGCCGTATTTTAATTATTGGTTTGAAACCGAGAATCTATCATAATAAATACTTTTATACGATATATGTACTCAAGAACCTATTTTTTACCATCCCTAGCACGTGCAAGCTGCTGTTTATGTACACGTCATACTTGCATGTCGTTGTCATGAGCTAACTCGAACTCGTCCGTTTGTTGGTACAAATTTACGAGCTGCTTTAATCATACTAAGTTCGGTTGTGGTGAGTGAAACAATTGTTCACTCAGAGTTCGTGTTTATGCGAGTGTCGAACGCTCAGCACTCTAAGTTGATTGATCACGAACGAGCGCGAGTTCACACTCGAGTGTGATCGAAAATTCGACACTCGTTGCAGTTCTCTGGTACATATTGTATGCAACATACATACATATTTTTCTTGCTCTGCCTGCTTATCGAGGCTTTTGTTTGCTAAACTCGAGAAGGTTGGTGGTAGTAGATCGTCGCCTAAAAAAACCGTGTTGATAAGGGGATAAAATTGAGCTAGATAAGTGCTGAAATTGAGCGCATATAATTTTTTCAAAGACTTTCGGAATGGCATGACAACTTTGATATACCCCTATAGTTTTTATCGTTGAACTTAGAAGAATTTTTATGGAGTGGAATAATAAATGATTCCTTCCATATACCAGGAAACACAGCTGAGTCAACTGACAAGTTAAATAATTTGTGTAAGGGTTTACAAAGTGATTTCGCACAATATCCAAGTATACAACCTGGCACTCTATCTGGACCAGGCAAGAAGCCGGGTTTGAT
The DNA here is from genome assembly GCA_035044585.1 of Scaptomyza polygonia. Classification (NCBI taxonomy): domain Eukaryota; kingdom Metazoa; phylum Arthropoda; class Insecta; order Diptera; family Drosophilidae; genus Scaptomyza; species Scaptomyza polygonia. Next base: position 22,749 of record JAWNNU010000673.1, read on the forward strand.
AGATTTAAGGTCGCCTAGCAGAGTACACTCAGTTATAACTAGGACATAAATGCAGTTTGACGCTTGAACTTGAAAAGGATAGGAATTATTGCAACTATATAAACTCGATGAGTATACCGATTGAAAATACTCAGCAAAGAGATCGGCCACTGCCTGATCGGAATTTGCTTTTGTATTATCGAGGTAAACCGAGGATGGCAAGCAAGAAGATTTACGTTTAGAGTTAACAAATTTATAAAACTGTTTCGGTTCGCGGGAAAAGTTTGATCTGCAACGATTGAGATAATTGTTGTAAAAAAAAGTGTTTACAGAAATAAAATTTGACTTTGCAATTATATACGAGGATAAATCTAGTGTATTTCCTGATTTTTTAAATTTTTTATAGGATCTTGTTTTCAAGTTTTTTAATTTTCATAGTTCTCTCGTAAACCAAGGTGGTTTATTTTCACTTGAAGGAACAGTGAGGGGAACACAGATATCCAAATGCGAATTCAAAGTCCTGTAAAAAATGGCAATGGCAGTTTCTATATCACTACAAGAATAAAGTTGAGACCAATTAGTATGCTGAAGCAAATCATTCAATTTATTAAAGTCAGTTTTACAAAAGCAACGTGTCTTTAAAGAATTGTTAGATGCTGGTCAAAAGTTAAAAAGTTATGCACCCTGTTAACTTGTGATAGGCCTAACTCTAAAAGGCCATCGATAAAATCATCAGAAGTGGCCGGTAATTGCGCTGAAGATGTGTCATTCACAGACCATACAACATGTGGCAAATTAAAATCACCAACCACTATAAGTTGATCAATATCCGTCAACAACGACGCAACAAGTTGCAGGGCATTCAGATGGGATATGTCAATGTTATTATCAGAATTGGGAGGAATATATGAGCAAGTAATATACAATAAGCGGCCGCCACATAACATTTTAACACAAAGAAACTCAATACCCGGATGATCATGGGAATGAATCTGTTCAGAGGAAATACAAGAGTCAACAGCTATGAGAACACAGCCCCCCTTGCGGGTGGTGCAATCGCATCTGTACAAGTTATACTTATTAGGCAAAACGGAATAATTAGATATATCAGGTTTTAACCAGGTTTTTGTGAGTGCAACTATCTGTGAATCAAAAGATAAGCTGTTTACATATAGTTTAGAAAGTTTAGTGTTAAGGCCTCGAACATTTTGATAGGCCAAGCTAACATCTTTTATTAGTTTTTTGCCGTCGAAGTTGAGGCAACAGGCGGTGCACTACTGATTCTTATACCATTATTAACATTGTTTCGCCTGATCACATAGGAGAGGTGGCGGGTCTGCGGACAGCAAGAACGGTAAAATGAAACATACATACATATATTTCTTGCTGTGCCTGCTTATCGAGGTTTTTGTTATTTTTGATATTTTTCCGTTTTCTGTGTCAGCGGCAAACGCGCGCTTATTTTACATAACATTATTTTACATTTTCGTAGTTTGTGTAAATCTTTGCATAACTGTATGGCAAGGATTGTTAGAAAGTGTCATAGGGTAAAAATTTGGAAGAGTATGTATGATCAGCAATAGCAAAACTGATATTTGACTGCCTTGGAAGACAAAATCTTGTGTTCTTACTCAAGCGCAATAATGGGGGAAGAAAAATAGTTTTGTCGACAAGTGCTTGCAGAAGCATAGTTTTTAGCTTAAGATACTTGGTTGGCTAGGTGCATATCAATTGCTAGTGCAAGTGTTTTGTGGGGTGGGACAGGTATCAAAAGGTCACAAAATACTTTAGGCAGGCAAACTTTCATTCATATCTAAGAACCATATTTATTTGAAGAAAAAAACCCAGCCTTGTTGCAAACACTTGTCCCTCACAACTCTTTTTCATCCCTCATTAATGCGCTTTGGTAAAAACAAACACAAGACTTTGACTTCGAAGGCAGTCAAATATCAGTTCTGCTGCTGCTGATCATTCATACTCTTCCCTATTTTTACCCTATGACACTTTCTAACAACCCTTGCCATACAATTATGCAAAGATGTACACAAATTGCGAAAGTGTATTCAAATACTTATACTAAGAAACTTCTTACCGTTCATGCTTTCCGCTGACCCTTCGCCACTCCTTTAATCGACGGGCCGCTGAACGCAAAGCGCAACTGAAACAAAACAAAAACCTGCTGGCTTGTCGTTGCTGAGACGCTCACGCTGCTGTATGAAAAAATACCCTTTGTTCCAATATTCAATAATTGTCAATGAAGTTTCTCACGTTTAGCTATAGAGTTGCACAAGGCTCATATAAGTCGACACCACCCTTTCATAATGGGAAGCAACAGGTATATTCAAGTAAATGTCTAAAATAGTCGGTTTCACAATTTTAGAAAATTTTGTGACAACAACAAGAGAAATGAAGTACGGCACACTTCGTGGATGATGGCTGTTATGTTTACATTATAAAAGCCTATTTCCACTGCTTAGTTAATCTGTAAACAGTCAGTTAACAGTAACTGAGGTTCAGTTTGCATGTATTCTCCCATAAGGAATTAACTGAAGTATAACTGACCGTAAATATTAACTGAGAAATAACTGAAGAGAAACCAGTTCATTTGAACACTTGTTCGATAAAACATCGCGATCTTTCACCGAAAAAGCTACTAAACAGCTGATAGAAGATTGAAAAGGTAAGCGCAAATTTGTAATATATATTTAAAATAATTAATATACTTCGGTTTTAGATGGATTCCCGAAAAAAATATGTGAACTGGGACCAAGCGAAGGAAAACTTATTTTTGGAATTGTGGGACGACAACTTTATTGCGCTTAGAAAAATGCAAAGGAACTCCCACATTTACGCAAAAATGGCGGAAAAATTGAATGAGGCGGGAATGCGAGACGTGGATGGCGCAGCAGTGCGATAGAAAGTTGAAAACTTTACGCGCAAGTATAAGTAAGTATATAGAAAACTGCGTATAGTATGTCCGAAAGCTTATTATTGTTGTTTCCTTCTAGACAAGAATTGAAGGATCAGGGCCCGTCTGGTGGTGCCAAATCTAAGTGGCAGCTGTTTGACAAGGTGCATCGCATATTGCAACCGGTCAGGTCAATACATATTGGATGTTACATCGACCAAACAACAGGTAGTGTACTTTAATATTATTGTAATATGATTAGTATATGCAGTATTATTTGTTAGAGCCTGCACCGCTTGAATTTTTAGATGACATTCCGTCGACGTCAGATCAGAATATCACCGAATTTGAGCGTTCGTCTTTGGATCGGGCATCCGCCCGACTGCGGCCAGCGGCTGGGGAGCCACCGGCAAAGCGGCGTAGAACGACAAGCGGGTCCGTCACGTCGCTAGAGGAAGCTGTTCAAGCTTCCACAGCAACTCATGAGGAGATGTTTAGTAAGATGGAGAAAACCCTTGCTGACATGAGCAGTTCAATCAAAGAAACATTGGCTTTGATGAATGATGTTTTAAGGAAAAATTTATAAATTTAAGTAACGTTTGTTTAGCTTTATATAAGCATTAAAATGCTAAGTAAAAAGGCATCTATGATGCGCATATCTTAGGGTTACAAATTTAAGAAATAAATGAAGTCAAGTTATAAAAATTCAATTTCGATTTATTTAGCTTTTATATATTAAGTTGCTCGCTTATAGCTCTTCTTATACTACAAGCAGTTACATTCCGATCACTTGTTAAATTACTATGCTCCGGTTGCGGCAATGAACTGTCTTGAACTTCCCAAGCATCTGAAAACGCTGAATTGTGTTTGTTTAAAAAATTATGCATAATGCAGGCGGCCATAACAATTTTAGAAACGTTCTCGTGCCGGTTGTCCAAGCCCTTGCCAACTCTTCTGAATCGGGCTTTTAGCTGTCCGAATGCATTTTCTACAACCCGCCTTGCCTTTGAAAGACAATAGTTAAATGTTTTTTCAGTTTGCGGGGCAGAGATGGAGAAAGGGTATGGCTTCATCAAGCTTTTTGAAAACTTGAAAGCGGAGTCACCAATTAGCACAACTGGAACAGTGACTTCACCTATCCTTTTCGCGTTTGCATCAAACAGCTCAGTTGCATCTACCATTCTTTTTAAGTCGCTGCACTCGTAAACTTTTGAGTCGTGCACGCGACCAGGGCACCCAATGTTAGCGTAGACAAATCTAAAGCTAATTAAGAAGAAACATTTTAAAAAAATAATAGAACTTTTAAGTAAAAGCAAGGTCTTACCGATAATCCACAAGGGCGAACAGTATCACCGAATACCATCCCTTGTAATTGTAATAATCTACTGCCTCGCTTGCTGGCGGGCGGACTTTAATGTGACTTCCATCTGCAAATGGCAATAAAATAATTATTTGAGCTAGTTGTTAAAAGCTTATCACAAATAATAACATACCAATCGCACCAGAGCATTGAGGAAATCCCAATGCCTCAAAACCTCTAACATTTTCTTCCACTCTTTCCTGAGTCAGAAAACTGCATGGCAAATACTCCGGAGCTAGAACCCTATTGTGTGCTATGTGGACGACCCAATTTAGTGCCTTGCTGCTCTAGGGCTAGCGGCAAAAGCGATACGCAAGCAGGTATACAAAGAAAAGGGACACAAGAAGATAAACAAACAAGCCATGCGCCCATGCGCAGACTGACGCGATATGCTCACGGCTCACCACTTAAGTAAAACTAGCCTGCGATATCTCTTTCCGAGAGCGTGGAAGCTGCTAAACGACTTCCCAACTCTATATCAGAATTTTTTCATTTGAACACTCTATTATATGAATTCTTGTTGGTTCCAATGACGTTGAGCAGCTGATTTAAAATGGACGAGCATAAACTTATTTGGTTGATGCAGGAAAATTATTTTGTATACAATAAAACTAGCAAACATTTTAAGGATCCGGCAAAGAAAAGGGTAGCTTGGATATTAATTGCCGCTTAATTGAAATCATTTCGTAATTATACTTGTATTTACATAGTTTTTTTGTTGTAATTATTGTTTATTTTTCTGCAGCGGAAGCGTGTGAGCGGCGCTGGACATCGCTAAAGGAGAGTTTCAATAAAATCGTTCGCAAAATGGAATATCCATCTGTAAGTGGATTGCAAAATGGAGAAGATTGGATTAATTTCGCATCAAATAGGTTAAACAATTCTTGTTTTATATTAAATTATAATATTGTTTCTTCTTGTTGAAGGAAACGTACGAACTTTTTGTTGAACGTGTCCTTGAAATCTGGTGCGACTGGGCCAAAGTCACCATCATAGGAACCTTTGTCTCCAGCGCCAGACACCGATTCGCCATCCTTTGGAAATTTTGACAGCAGCGATTCGTGGCTAAATGCAAAATAGGAAGTGGGGACGCCGACACATGATGTGTCCATGCTGTCATCCGCTTCGTCATTAACACAAAGGCAAACGACGTTGCCACTATTGAATCACCTACACCAAATAGTCAAGCGGAATCGCGTTTAAAACTACAAGAAAAAGTGCTTGTCGAGGTTAATAAAACATATAATACATACGTGCAAAATGCTATGAACAAACGGGAGGCTGAAGTGACCGTTGGTTGCACCACAACAGCGCAAGCCATATCTAAAATAAATCCTGTGAAAAAAATGCAAACAATTATGAGCCTCATGAAGGTGCTGCAAGATGCGGTAACAACCCTCAAAAAACTGCGTAAATCATTTTGGAGCCACGCCCACCTATTCCACCCCCAGCCCGCCTGCAGTTTAAAACTAATACTGCCTATATCTTCCACAGCTTATGAGCTAAAGCCACCAAATTTGGCACCAAGATTGGTGACGAAGAAACCAAAAAAATTTGGATGCCGCTCACCACCCATACCGCCTCCAGCCCCTCTTCCACCATATTCTACTAACTTTGAGCTAGAGTCACCAAATTTAGTAGGAGGATAGCAATTAACATCATAAACAGATCTGCAGCAAAACTTTGGATGCCACGCCCCCCCATACCAGCCCCCAGCCCCCCTTCTACCATATTCTACTTACTTTGACCTAGAGTCACCAAATTCGGTTTGAGTATAGCTTTTGACATCATAAGCAGATCTGCAGCAAAAGTTTTGATGCCACGCCCCCCCTTACCAACCCCAGCCCCCCATCCCCCAAATTTTACTATTTTTGAGCTAGAGTCACTAAATTTGGTATGAGGATAGCAATTGACATCATACACAGATCTTCAGCTAAAATTTTGATGCCACGACCCTCCCCCATACCTCCACCAGCCTACCAGCCACCATATTCTTTTGACTTTGAGCTAGAGTCACCAAATTTGGAAGGAAGATGGCTTTTTGGCATCCCCATCTGCACCAGACAATCTTTGGGGCAGCCTACACCCCTGCCGTATCCACACCCCATTGCAATCAGCTCTCTTTTAATCTGTTTTACTACTGGTATCGAGTATACCGCAGTCGGGTGCGTCCGACTGCAACGTTTCTACTTGTTTTATTTTATATTTTGGTTAAATGCCGCGCCGTATTTACATAATTGGTTTGAAACCGAGAATCTATCATAATAAATACTTTTATACGATATATGTACTCAAGAACCGATTTTTTACCAGCCCTAGCACGTGCAAGCTGCTGTTTATGTACACGTCATACTTGCATGTCGTTGTCATGAGCTAACTCGAACTCGTCCGTTTGTTGGTACAAATTTACGAGCTGCTTTAATCATACTAAGTTCGGTTGTGGTGAGTGAAACAATTGTTCACTCAGAGTTCGTGTTTATGCGAGTGTCGAACGCTCAGCACTCTAAGTTGATTGATCACGATCGAGCGCGAGTTCACACTCGAGTGTGATCGAAAATTCGACACTCGTTGCAGTTCTCTGGTACATATTGTATGCAACATACATACATATTTTTCTTGCTCTGCCTGCTTATCGAGGCTTTTGTTTGCTAAACTCGAGAAGGTTGGTGGTAGTAGATCGTCGCCTAAAAAAACCGTGTTGATAAGGGGATAAAATTGAGCTAGATAAGTGCTGAAATTGAGCGCATATAATTTTTTCAAAGACTTTCGGAATGGCATGACAACTTTGATATACCCCTATAGTTTTTATCGTTGAACTTAGAAGAATTTTTATGGAGTGGAATAATAAATGATTCCTTCCATATACCAGGAAACACAGCTGAGTCAACTGACAAGTTAAATAATTTGTGTAAGGGTTTACAAAGTGATTTCGCACAATATCTAAGTATACAACCTGGCACTCTATCTGGACCAGGCAAGAAGCCGGGTTTGATAGAGTTAAGGTCGCCTAGCAGAGTACACTCAGTTATAACTAGGACATAAATGCAGTTTGACGCTTGAACTTGAAAAGGATAGGAATTATTGCAACTATATAAACTCGATGAGTATACCGATTGAAAATACTCAGAAGAGATCGGCCACTGCCTGATCGGAATTTGCTTTTGTATTATCGAGGTAAACCGAGGATGGCAAGCAAGAAGATTTACGTTTAGAGTTAACAAATTTATAAAACTGTTTCGGTTCGCGGGAAAAGTTTGATCTGCAACGATTGAGATAATTGTTGTAAAAAAAAGTGTTTACAGAAATAAAATTTGACTTTGCAATTATATACGAGGATAAATCTAGTGTATTTCCTGATTTTTTAAATTTTTTATAGGATCTTGTTTTCACGTTTTTTAATTTTCATAGTTCTCTCGTAAACCAAGGTGGTTTATTTTCACTTGAAGGAACAGTGAGGGGAACACAGATATCCAAATGCGAATTCAAAGTCCTGTAAAAAATGGCAATGGCAGTTTCTATATCACTACAAGAATAAAGTTGAGACCAATTAGTATGCTGAAGCAAATCATTCAATTTAGTAAAGTCAGTTTTACAAAAGCAACGTGTCTTTAAAGAATTGTTAGATGCTGGTCAAAAGTTAAAAAGTTATGCACCCTGTTAACTTGTGATAGGCCTAACTCTAAAAGGCCATCGATAAAATCATCAGAAGTGGCCGGTAATTGCGCTGAAGATGTGTCATTCACAGACCATACAACATGTGGCAAATTAAAATCACCAACCACTATAAGTTGATCAATATCCGTCAACAACGACGCAACAAGTTGCAGGGCATTCAGATGGGATATGTCAATGTTATTATCAGAATTGGGAGGAATATATGAGCAAGTAATATACAATAAGCGGCCGCCACATAACATTTTAACACAAAGAAACTCAATACCCGGATGATCATGGGAATGAATCTGTTCAGAGGAAATACAAGAGTCAACAGCTATGAGAACACCGCCCCCCTTGCGGGTGGTGCAATCGCATCTGTACAAGTTATACTTATTAGGCAAAACGGAATAATTAGATATATCAGGTTTTAACCAGGTTTTTGTGAGTGCAACTATCTGTGAATCAAAAGATAAGCTGTTTACATATAGTTTAGAAAGTTTAGTGTTAAGGCCTCGAACATTTTGATAGGCCAAGCTAACATCTTTTATTAGTTTTTTGCCGTCGAAGTTGAGGCAACAGGCGGTGCACTACTGATTCTTATACCATTATTAACATTGTTTCGCCTGATCACATAGGAGAGGTGGCGGGTCTGCGGACAGCAAGAACGGTAAAATGAAACATACATACATATATTTCTTGCTGTGCCTGCTTATCGAGGTTTTTGTTATTTTTGATATTTTTCCGTTTTCTGTGTCAGCGGCAAACGCGCGCTTATTTTACATAACATTATTTTACATTTTCGTAGTTTGTGTAAATCTTTGCATAACTGTATGGCAAGGATTGTTAGAAAGTGTCATAGGGTAAAAATTTGGAAGAGTATGTATGATCAGCAATAGCAAAACTGATATTTGACTGCCTTGGAAGACAAAATCTTGTGTTCTTACTCAAGCGCAATAATGGGGGAAGAAAAATAGTTTTGTCGACAAGTGCTTGCAGAAGCATAGTTTTTAGCTTAAGATACTTGGTTGGCTAGGTGCATATCAATTGCTAGTGCAAGTGTTTTGTGGGGTGGGACAGGTATCAAAAGGTCACAAAATACTTTAGGCAGGCAAACTTTCATTCATATCTAAGAACCATATTTATTTGAAGAAAAAAACCCAGCCTTGTTGCAAACACTTGTCCCTCACAACTCTTTTTCATCCCTCATTAATGCGCTTTGGTAAAAACAAACACAAGACTTTGACTTCGAAGGCAGTCAAATATCAGTTCTGCTGCTGCTGATCATTCATACTCTTCCCTATTTTTACCCTATGACACTTTCTAACAACCCTTGCCATACAATTATGCAAAGATGTACACAAATTGCGAAAGTGTATTCAAATACTTATACTAAGAAACTTCTTACCGTTCATGCTTTCCGCTGACCCTTCGCCACTCCTTTAATCGACGGGCCGCTGAACGCAAAGCGCAACTGAAACAAAACAAAAACCTGCTGGCTTGTCGTTGCTGAGACGCTCACGCTGCTGTATGAAAAAATACCCTTTGTTCCAATATTCAATAATTGTCAATGAAGTTTCTCACGTTTAGCTATAGAGTTGCACAAGGCTCATATAAGTCGACACCACCCTTTCATAATGGGAAGCAACAGGTATATTCAAGTAAATGTCTAAAATAGTCAGTTTCACAATTTTAGAAAATTTTGTGACAACAACAAGAGAAATGAAGTGCGGCACACTTCGTGGATGATGGCTGTTATGTTTACATTATAAAAGCCTATTTCCACTGCTCAGTTAATCTGTTAACAATCAGTTAACAGTAACTGAGGTTCAGTTTGCATGTATTCTCCCATAAGGAATTAACTGAAGTATAACTGACCGTAAATATTAACTGAGAAATAACTGAAGAGAAGCCAGTTCATTTGAACACTTGTTCGATAAAACTTCGCGATGTTTCACCGAAAAAGCCACTAAACAGCTGATAGAAGATTGAAAAGGTAAGCGCAAATTTGTAATATATATTTAAAATAATTAATATACTTCGGTTTTAGATGGATTCCCGAAAAAAATATGTGAACTGGGACCAAGCGAAGGAAAACTTATTTTTGGAATTGTGGGACGACAACTTTATTGCGCTTAGAAAAATGCAAAGGAACTCCCACATTTACGCAAAAATGGCGGAAAAATTGAATGAGGCGGGAATGCGAGACGTGGATGGCGCAGCAGTGCGATAGAAAGTTGAAAACTTTACGCGCAAGTATAAGTAAGTATATAGAAAACTGCGTATAGTATGTCCGAAAGCTTATTATTGTTGTTTCCTTCTAGACAAGAATTGAAGGATCAGGGCCCGTCTGGTGGTGCCAAATCTAAGTGGCAGCTGTTTGACAAGGTGCATCGCATATTGCAACCGGTCAGGTCAATACATATTGGATGTTACATCGACCAAACAACAGGTAGTGTACTTTAATATTATTGTAATATGATTAGTATATGCAGTATTATTTGTTAGAGCCTGCACCGCTTGAATTTTTAGATGACATTCCGTCGACGTCAGATCAGAATATCACCGAATTGGAGCGTTCGTCTTTGGATCGGGCATCCATGGACAGAGCGCTCATCACCAGCGGCTGGGGAGCCACCGGCAAAGCGGCGTAGAACGACAAGCGGGTCCGTCACGTCGCTAGAGGAAGCTGTTCAAGCTTCCACAGCAACTCATGAGGAGATGTTTAGTAAGATGGAGAAAACCCTTGCTGACATGAGCAGTTCAATCAAAGAAACATTGGCTTTGATGAATGATGTTTTAAGGAAAAATTTATAAATTTAAGTAACGTTTGTTTAGCTTTATATAAGCATTAAAATGCTAAGTAAAAAGGCATCTATGATGCGCATATCTTAGGGTTACAAATTTAAGAAATAAATGAAGTCAAGTTATAAAAATTCAATTTCGATTTATTTAGCTTTTATATATTAAGTTGCTCGCTTATAGCTCTTCTTATACTACAAGCAGTTACATTCCGATCACTTGTTAAATTACTATGCTCCGGTTGCGGCAATGAACTGTCTTGAACTTCCCAAGCATCTGAAAACGCTGAATTGTGTTTGTTTTTTCAGTTTGCGGGGCAGAGATGGAGAAAGGGTATGGCTTCATCAAGCTTTTTGAAAACTTGAAAGCGGAGTCACCAATTAGCACAACTGGAACAGTGACTTCACCTATCCTTTTCGCGTTTGCATCAAACAGCTCAGTTGCATCTACCATTCTTTTTAAGTCGCTGCACTCGTAAACTTTTGAGTCGTGCACGCGACCAGGGCACCCAATGTTAGCGTAGACAAATCTATAGCTAATTAAGAAGAAACATTTTAAAAAAACAAGTAGAAAAGTTGCAGTCGGACGCACCCGACTGCGGTATACTCGATACCAGTAGTAAAACAGATTAAAAGAGAGCTGATTGCAATGGTGTGTGGATAGCAACAGGGGTGTAGGCTGCCTCAAAGATTGTCTGGTGCAGATGGGGATGCCAAAAATCTATCTTCCTCCGTGCAGCCAAAGTTAGAGTGGGGCTAGGTGGCTGGGGGCTGGTATGGGGGGGGGGGGGGGCGTTTGGCGTCCAAAGTTTTGCTGCAGATCTGATTGTGATGTTAATTGCTATCCTCATACCGAATTTGGTGACTCTAGCTCAAAGTTAGTAGAATATGGTGGAAGGGGGCGGGGCTGGGGGCTGGTATGGGGGGGCGTGGCGTCCAAAGTTTGGCTGCAGATCTATTTATGATGTTAATTGCTATCCTCATACCAAATTTGGGGACTCTAGCTCAAAGTTAGTAGAATATGGTGGAAGGGGGGCTGGGGGCGGTATGGGTGGGGGCGCCATCCAAAATTTTTGGGTTTCTTCACTCTCCAATCTTGGCACCAAATTTGGCGGCTCTAGCTCAAAAGCTGTGGAAAATATAGGCACTTTTGATTTCAAAATGCAAGGGGCTAGGGAACGGGGGGGCGTGGCTCCAAATCTTTGAATGCAGTTTTTTGGGGATCGTTAACAGCTATCTTCCTACCAAATTTGGTGACTCTAGCTTTAACTCTTTGGAAAATACACGCATTCCCGTTTTTAGTGAAGCATTGGGGCGGTTTGGGGCAGCTTGGTCAGTATGGATTGGCGTGGCACTCCAAAGTTTTTATGCATGTATTTGGAGGTCTGTAATCACCTATCTTTGGCACAAAATTTGGTGGCTCTAGCTCAAAAACTGTAATAGATATAAGCATTTCTGTTTTTAAGCTGCGAGGGGGCTGGGGGCGGAATGGGTAGGTGGGGCCCCAAAACTTTGATGCAGTTTTTGGGGGGTCGTTTCGTTTCTAGTTATCTACCTACCAAATTTTGTGACTCTAGCTCAAACAGTTTCGAAGATACACGCACTACCGTTTTTAGCGAAGCGTTGGGGTGGTTGAGGGCGGATAGGGCAGTATAGCTGGGCGTGGCATCCAAAGTTTTTATGAATTTGATTCGGGATCGTCAACACCTATCTTGGAACCAAATTTGGATGGCTCTAGCTCAAAAACTGTAGAAGATATGGGCATTCTTGGGGTTAAACTGCGGGGGGGCTGGGGGCGGTATGGGTGGGCGTGGCTCCAAAATTTTTGATGCAGTTTTTTGGGAGTTGGTAGTAGCTATTTTCTCCCCAAATTTGGTAGTTCTAGCTGTAAGGGCTTGCGAAATAGCTGCATCTATCGATTTTGCGTTATCGAGTTTATCGATTTGCTAGCCCCCTAGTTATCGTAGAACTCCAATCTTGACACTTTAATTTACTATGCCATAGATAAACAGATTTGCAAAGTTTGAAGTCTCTAACTTGAAGGGTGTGGAAAAAAGTTGCGAACATACAGACGGACAGACGGACAGACACCATGACGGACATTGCACAAACCCAATATACTCTTTACCTTCGGTATCGAGTATAAAAATGCAAACAATTATGAGCCTCATGAAGGTGCTGCAAGATGCGATAACAGCCCTCAAAAAACTGCGTAAATCATTTTGGAGCCACGCCCACCTATTCCACCCTCAGCCCCCCTGCAGTTTAAAACTAATACTGCCTATATCTTCCACAGCTTATGAGCTAAAGCCACCAAATTTGGCCCCAAGATTGGTGACGAAGAAACCAAAAAAATTTGGATGCCGCTCACCACCCATACCGTCTCCAGCCCCTCTTCCACCATATTCTACTAACTTTGAGCTAGAGTCACCAAATTTAGTAGGAGGATAGCAGTTGGGGCGGGGTGTGTTTTTGATTTCAAAATACAGCGGGCTGGGGAACGGGGGCGTAGCTTAAAATCTTTGATGCAGTTTTTTGAGGGTCATTAACAGTTATCTTCCTGCCAAATTTGGTGACTCTAGCTTAAGCACTTTGAAAGATACACTCATTACCGTTTTTAGCAAAGCGTTGGGATGGTTTGGGGCGGCTAGGGCAGTATGGGGGTCGTCTTGCTTTAAAACTGTAGAAGATATAGACACTTTTGGTTTTAATCTGCGGGGGGTTGGGGGCGGAATGGCTAGGCGTGGCTCCAAAGTTTTTGATGCAGTTTTTTGAAGTTGTTAATAGCTATCTTTTCCCCAAATTTGGTAGACCTAGCTGTAACGAAGTGTGAAATAGGTGGATTTATGACTTTTGAGTTATCGAGTTTATCGATTAGCCAGCCCCCAAGTTATCGCAGAACTCCAATCTTAAAACTTTAATTTACTATGCCATAGATAACGACATTTGCAAAGTTTCAAGTCTCCAGCTTGAAAGATGTGGAAAAAAGTTGCGAAAATAAGGACTGACAGACCGTCGGACGTACAGACGGATAGACACCATGACGGACATTGCACCAACCCAAGTCAAAGTAACCCAAAATAAACTTTTAAAACTATTTATGGTTTTACGATGTTACACAAGTTTTTTATATGTATGTACATAGAATGATAGAATTCGAACTTTTCAGCAACTGTTAATATTATATTTTAAGCAATTATCTTTTGCCTGTAATAAATAAAATAAAAAAGAGTATTTTCCACTCCATCTTTTGTGTTTCATTGCGTTTGAATAAAAAAAGTAATTAAATAAATATAACTTACTTTGGGCCAGGGTACCTAATAGTCAAACATTGCAACATTAATTACTTCGTTTCCATTTGAATAATAACTAAGTGATTTTTAATACTTATCTTTTCGTATTATACTATACTGACGCTTTTTAACAAACGCTTTTTGTACAGTCAACTTATATTTTAATACGCCACATAAAAATTCTGTGTGCCTTACCTATGCGCATCTGGTATCCTGGCATCAGACAGGTGAGCAGAGCCGACTAAAGGCCTTCTGCGCTGCTGTCGCCACATAAAAATTATGTATGCCTTACCTATGCGCATCTGGTATCCTGACATCAGACAGGTGAGCAGAGCCGACTGAAGTCCTTCTGCGCTGCTGTCGTCGCCTTTGCCGCTGCTTGCACGCTGGGGAGGTAATCGATCTCTTGTGGTTTATTTACATCCGTTATTGAAATTCGCTTTTTGCCTCTGGTTGTTGTTGTTGCTTGTTTTTGTTTTAAAAATTGGCTTCGCGGTCCTTGCAGTTTTTGTATTTGCTTGTATATTGATGACAATTGCATTTTGGCATGCAGCTGGGCCCCATTTACATCCGGTGCGCGCTTTTAACAGCATATTATTTTTACTTTTTGTTAAAACTGCAGCCGGCAGATGTAAACTGCCTTCCAGTTGTTCAATATTAATTTCGGGATTAGCTAACAGAGTTTTAGGCGCTATACAAACTGTAAAGCATAATGCAATTAACGTCATGAAAATTGACTTTAGGATTTCCCTTAAAATAAGCGTTGAGCATAGATTGGAAGCGAAGTATATACATACATGTAAAATTAAATTAATTTTTCTAGATATACAATCTTTTGCATAGAATGCTCATTTCAAATAGATGGATCTCAATTTTGGGATAAAAGACTTCGGTCTTCGAAATTCACATTAAAGTGTACAACACGGATCATTATATTTTTATACTGACGTATATAAGATAAGGTAGCTATCATAATAAACACCCTTGTTCTGTACTACTCTGTTTATCTTTAACTTTTCCCACATTCGCACAAACTTCATACCATTGATCTTCCCTCGTCTGTCTTTGCATTACCATTGCCATTTACAATCAACAATTTCACTACCAATACCAAATTATATATTGCTGTATCATAACTACCAAAAGCAAATTCACCTGTCCACACGGATTTCTAACTTGGAATAAATAAATGAATGCTTTATGAAGAACACAATGCAATCCACATTTAAAATATAAAGACCTGAACACGCACACCCATACAGGTATTTTTAAATTCCACCTGCAGTTTAATACACTACAGGCGCATCATAAAATAATCCCGTCAACATTTTTGGATACGCTTTGCAAATGACGTGTATAGCGACCGGCTACAAATTAAATCAACCTGACCAGACGTAAGCGGAGTGGAGGCAGAGCTACAAAGCGAGGATAATAATAATGTGGAACTGAAAATAAGCTGATGACGGTCGAACTTAGGACGACGGATTGTGCAGTTCTGCTTTGCACCTGCAACACTCGCTGCATACATTTTGATGAAATTTAAGTTGCAGAAAATATTTAAACAGTTAAGACCTTTACTTACTTTGTCTCATTTGTCATTATTACCGCACAAATGTTTAAACAGTAAGGATATGTTCAAAGAGTTTTTAAAATTGAATTTTGTAAATTGTTAAAAATAGCTGAAAACACAATTTGGGAAAACAGTGAAAGCAAAGTAATTTGGCTAGTTATTGATTAAAGCTAACAAGTTTAAAAAGTACACACTGATAAATTTTTGATTTATATTATTTACAAGTTAGTTCTTGAATCAAACTAAATATGTTTAACATAATAATAAGCTTAAGCAGCTAAGGCCTTAAGGGCTTTTATTTTTAGCAATTTATTGTTTTTTTGTAGTTATAGTTGCAAATATCATGTACGTCATTAAATAATAACAGAACAATTTTTGCAAGACGAAAAAGCAAGTAGGCAATTTCGATTAAATTGTCTACGAATATGAAAAACGGCATTGCAAACAATAAGTTTATGTTGCATTATCAAGCGACAAAAGTCTTAATGCTTTATATATACCACGGCATTAGAAGAGATTTAACTAAGGTTAATTTACAAACGGCATAACAAAGACTCTTTTCGAACAGATTGGAAACCATTAATATAACTCTTAATTATTTCATAATAGAAAGACCATATATTTCATTCTTTTCTTCAAATTGTCAGGGGCTACGAAGTTATGTTCAGGATCTTAATGAGAACATATGCAGAAAATGTCATTTCCTTCTTTTATCAAAAACTAATATTACTAATACCGCAACTTTAAATGCATCATTAAATTTAAACGTGAAAATCAACTACTTCGGTAGCACCTTTTATTGACATATTTTTACAAGGAGTAAGCACTATATATAGTTCTCCGTCTTCTTTTCAAATCGGAGACTTTTGCTTTGCACATTCAATAACTTCACAGCGATAAGAATTCGTTATCAATACCCTTTTTATTTCACCTGATACAAACATCAATACAAGCTTTGACTTCATTCACTTTAATTTGTTGCCATTTACTGATGCTGGAGCTCAATTACTTAACCAAAGTTAAAACTCAATAGCCCTTCTATTAAAAGATTTCAATAGAAACTTTGCTCTTCAGTCTGCCGATCCGATCCTAAAATTAATATCAGATAAATTAAAAATAAAATTAAAAATAAATAATAAGAGAAATGAAGCCACAAAAAATAGCTACCATAATCCAATCATTTCTGTTTTAAATGAATAATAATACGAATGCTTCTATTTTTACTAACATCGAAATAAATCTGTAACACAAAACAATATTCTTTATCCATTCTATTTATTTATTTATTTTCAGCTATGAGCAGCTGACATGAAAATAATATTAATTTAAAATAATTATAGTAAAAGTAAATTAAAATGTCTATCTTCCTTCCAAATTTGGTGACTCTAGCTCAAATTTTGTTAAAGGCGTGGAAGCGTAACACCAAAATTTTTGCTGCAGAGCTGTGTATGATGTCAATCGCTATCCTCATACCAAATTTCGTGACTCTAGCTTAAAAATAGTAGAATATGGTGGAGGGGGAGCTGGTATTGGGGGCGTGGCGTTCAAATTATTTGGGTCTCTTCATCACCAATCTTGGCACCAAATTTGGTTTTAGCTCAAAAGCTGTGGAAAGTATGGGCATTTTTGATTTCAAAATGCAGAGGGCTGCAGAACGGTGGAGCGTGGCTCCAAAACTTTTATGAAGTTTTTGAGGGTCATAATCTTATCTTATTATCTTTTCACCAAATTTGGTGACTCTAGCTTTAACGCTTTGGAAAATACACGCGTTCCCGTTTTTAGTGAAGCATTGGGGTGGTTTGGGGCAGCTTGGGCTGTATGGATGGGCGTGGCATTCAAAGTTTTTATGAATTTGGTCGGGGGTCGTCAACACCTTTCTTGGGACCAAATTTGGTAGGTCTAGCTCAAAAACTGTACAAGATAAAGGCATTTGTGGTTTAAAACTGCAGGGGGCTGGTGGCGGAATGGGTGGGTAGGGCTCCAAAAATTTGATGCAGGTTTTTGGGGGTTGCTAGCTATCTTCTCCTTAAGTTTGGTAGTTCTAGCTGTAAGGGCTTGCGAAATAGCTAGATCTACCGATTTTGTGTTATCGAGTTTATCGATTTGCCAGCCCCCTAGTTATCGTAGAACTCCAATCTTAACACTTTAATTTACTATGCCATAGATAAAGACATTTGCAAAGTTTCAAGTCTCTAGCTTGAAAGGTGTGGAAAAAAGTTGCGTTCGTACAGACGGACAGACACCATGACGGACATTGCACAAACCCAATATACTCTTTACCTTCGGTATCGAGTATAAAAAGTTAAAAAGTTATGGTTAAAGCTCTGGGAATTCAACAAGAAAATTAGTCCAACATTTGTCGCTTGGGTTGGGAAAAACCCAGAAAAACCCAATCAGACCAGCAGAAGATTTGTGATTAGTGGTTACGATTTGATAAAGAAAAAAGGATCGATTGTTTTAGCACTAGAGTTGAGGTCTCCAGAGAGACAAGGAAATAAAGCCTGATATAGTCAGAACATATAACACGAAATGGTTCATGAATTAAATAGTTGCTTGAGCAACGATCAAGGCGAAGAGGTTAAAAGTTTCGGGTAGATCTAACTGGAACATTTATTTAATTCGACTTAATAGAACTGATGAGTCGATTTCACCATTAAGTAGATTAGTGATAAATACTACATCATGCATTATTCTACGGTTCAAAAGGGAAGGAAAATTAATTAAAAGAAGTCTACTTGAATACGGGGGTAGGTCTATCCCAGGAACCCAGTTGAAACTTCTAAGCGCAAACAGAAATAGAAATTTCTTCTGCACAGATTCAATTCTATCATGGTGAATCCCGTATTGCGGGGACCACACACAGGATCCATACTCCAGGATGGGACGTACTAGGGATGTATATAGCGTTTTGGTGGTGTAGGGATCATTGAACTATTTTGACCAACGCTTGATGAAGCCAAGAACTATTATGGCCTTATTTAGATATGTGAGAATCAAATTTTAATTTGCTATCAAGAGTGATGCCTAAATCTTTAGTTTCAAAAACGCGGACAAGTGGTGAAGCATCAAGCACGTAGTGAACAGTATGAGGGGTACCTCTACAAAAAGTCATGATTTTACATATTGAACAATTTAAATTAAGTAAGTTATAACGGCACCAAGCCGACAGTGCACCCAAGTCCGACTGTAGTAAGTTACATAGAGAATCATCATTATAGGGGAAACATAGCTTTACATCATCAGCAAACATAAATACACGAGAATTAGTAATACCAGCAGGAAGATCGTTAATAAAGAGATTAAATAGCAATGGTCATAGGTGACCCCCCTGGAAAACACCAGAGGTAACAAAAATAAATTTGGATAATGGAGATATAAAAACCACTTTTTGTGTTCGGCCATACAAGTAATCCGAAAGCCATGACAAGAGTTTTGCTGGAAATCCAATAATATCTAATTTATGAAGCAACAAAGAATGACTAACAGAATCAAAAGCCTTACTAGAATCTGTATAAACGACGTCAGCTTGCATTTTATCCTGAAACCCTTTGATAACAATCGAGGTGAACTCAAGAAGGTTGGTTCTTCGTCGAACAAAATGGGACATATATGCTATTTGACGTTTGAACTTGAAAAGGATAGGAATTATTGCAACTGTATAAGCTCGATGAGTATACTGATTGAAAATACTCAGCAAATAGATCTGCCACTGCTTGATCGGAACTTGCTCTTGTATTAAGAAGGTAAACCGAGGATGTCAAGCATGAAGATTTACGCTTTGAGTTAACAAATTTATAAAACTGTTTCGGATCCCGGGAAAAGTTTGATCTGCAACGAATAAGATAATTGTTATAAAAAAAAGAGTTTACAGAAATAAAATTAGGTTTTGCTATAATAACGAGGATAAATCTATGTACATATTATTTTTTATACAAAAGATAATAATAATAAGTGTGCTTCTATTTTTTTTAATATCAAAATAATATTAAAATAAATGTGTTAAAAAATATGTTAAACAAGATTAAAATATGTATATACCCTAAATAACTTTTATATCTTTCTTAATATTTGGGAGACTTTATTGATATCAAACATTCTCAATTGCTTTTACAAATACTTGAATTATGCAAGAAAACAAATAAACATATAAGAAGTATAACTTCCAAAGTGTGTGTGTCTTAACACCATTAGTTTTTTTTTAGTACTTATGGAGTTTTTATTTAGTTTTAGGCACAGAAAATCTACACACATGTAGTATACCCTTTACTGCAAATATCGAACGGTATAAACATCTGTCGAATCATTAAAATCTTGCGTGTTGCTATAAAAAAAATAACTTAGTTAACGTTGCATTGCTTTAGCCACGCAAAAAAACAAAAAACCAGCAACCGCAAGCGTTTTCGACGTCGCACAGTGGCGCCCGTAGAACAAGTGAGGTGGCAAAAATCAATAAATTCATGAGCCCCTACAAAAAATTGAATGAACCAATTTTATTGAAAATTTTCCAACGGTTTCAAATCGGCTATCTATAGAACAACCACATTTGTTTAAAAGATATAGCCTTTCAAAGTTGTCTGATTTTCAGTGTTACTTAAAAATCACAGTTTAAGGTAATTTGGTCGGCTTTGAGATACAATATCTCGAAAATTAAGAAACGTATCGTGATCATTCCTTTATCTAATGCCTAAAGTTTCATCTGCCCGTGTTTGCCCCGTTTTTTTTTTTAGACGTAAAAAAGTGAAAAAAGACATAGTTTTAAAAATGCGTGCATTTCTGGACTATTTATGACCTTCTGTTGTATATGTTATTATATATACTGTATTATATATACTTTAAAAAAATTGAAAAGAACATACAAAAAAAAAAAACTTTTAAATTATGAAAGCCTTTTAAACAAAACATAATACATACATAAATCAAATATTTTTAAAAATATTTTTTTCCTTCG
This sequence comes from Scaptomyza polygonia, assembly GCA_035044585.1. Lineage (NCBI taxonomy): Eukaryota > Metazoa > Arthropoda > Insecta > Diptera > Drosophilidae > Scaptomyza > Scaptomyza polygonia. The sequence goes on from JAWNNU010000673.1 coordinate 43,262, forward strand.
CATAAAATTTATTTTTTTAAGTATAATCGTAATAGTCATAAAACCGTTCATATTATAGGTTAGAAATTGATCGATTATTTCATTTGGGTCAAAAGTTATGCAACGAAAAATCTCAAATGCCGCCACTGTGCGTCAATCACTTGTTAAGCTTGACAGAGACAGACACAGCAAGATCACCAACGACAACAACGCCAACAATAACAAAAGCTCATTTAAGTATTGCACCTGGCGCATCTTCGAAGCGAGAAGCTAAAACTGATAATAAAACTGAAATTTATACTAGTCTGTGCGCCTGCGCGAGTGGCAGACCCAGAAATTGAGCAGTTGGGCGCTTGAAGGCAATATTTGGAATTTTAATAAGAAAAGACTGCGAGTCGGACAGGTATAATTTAAATGTGCTGATCTTAATACTGTTTACCGGCTGATGCATTTAATATTGAATTTAAGATTACTCGTCTTTCCACTCTCACTAACTGGCCCTGAAAAGAGGTTCATAATTGAGCTGACTTATCTTCAAGCTGATGAGCCAGCGATTTAATATCAATGCTGATTGAAAAACCATCACTTAGGTGAGTAAAAGTTTGCACGCTTCTCTTTATAATACTTTAAATGAGTCGTGACCCAATTCAGCTGGCCAAATATTGTAAACATCCAGTTCCACAGAAAAATAATTCAAAAGTCACCTCTGGGTTCCTCATTGTAAACGAATTGAAAAAAAGAAGCAACCGCCTAAAGGTGTAAGGAATAATGCTGCGTAGCCGACAAAGAGCCCGGTTGTAAATGCCTATAGATACATAATACCTCAATGGAAACAGTCGCAAACGAATCCATATTGGCATTGTACCAAGTTTTAAGCTAGAGATGGGCTCGTGGTTCTTTGACACGGCGAACAAAAAGACGTCGTATGGCCTTAAATCATGCACGAGCACGAAACGAAGCGTTAATCATGAAACAAGAATGCTTCTCGTGTATACAAAGTCTAAGGTCATAAATGCCTACTGGAAATTCATTAGGTTTGCAATACAGCCCTAAGGTCCGCAGCTGAATATCACACATGTATTCTGAGAATAGCATTTGACCCGGCCAACAATTCCTTGTGGCCCAGATTAAACAAAGGACTACTGCGGTCGAGGCGAAAGTCATTTGAGATTCGTTAAAGAAAAATTAGGCGACGTTTTGTGGAGAAATTACCAGGTGTAAAACTGCGCAGAGGCGTAAACTAATTGTTCAACCTGGTCCAACATTCGAGTTGGCCTGTGAAGGTCTCTTTTTGTCGCATGACAAATGGCTGGAATGCCAACATAAATTTTCGCACTCGTTCGATATAATCAAATCCATGGTCCGACTCCGCTGTAATTTTGTGACTCTTTTCTCCGTTGTTGGTCCAATTGTTTGGCAGCCTTTGCCGCAACTTTTATTAAAAATCATTGGCACTGACTATTTGTATTGAGTCTACCCATAGACACAGAAAAAAACGAAGCACAAATAATCATGTTCATGGTTGATTCAACTATTTTCGTGTATACTTTTAAACCTAAGATGAATTTGCCTTACATGACATGTTCACATGTTTAATCACGAATTACAATGAAGTAGTAAAATCAACATTTATTATAGTTAATTGTTGAAATATTAGTTTCATTTTTGGAATCATACTGAAGCTGAAATGGAAACATCTTTTTTTCTTTTTTATACTCGATACCGAAGGTAAAGAGTGTATTGGGTTTGTGCAATGTCCGTCATGGTGTCTGTCCGTCTGACCTTCTGTCCGTCTGTCCGTCTGTATGAACGCAACTTTTTTCCACACCCTTCAAGCTAGAGACTTGAAACTTTGCAAATGTCTTTGTCTATGGCATAGTAAATTAAAGTGTTAAGATTGGAGTTCTACGATAGCTAGGGGGCTGGCATATCGATAAGCTCGATAACGCAAAATCGATAGATCCAGCTATTTCGCAAGCCCTTACAGCTAGAACTACCAAATTTGGGGAAAAAATAGCTACTATCCCCAAAAAACTGCATCAAAAATTTTGGAGCCACGCCCACCCATTCCGCCCCCAGCCCCCACTTAGTTTAACACTAAAAATGGCCATATCTTCTACAGTTTTCGAGCTAGAGCAATCAAATTTGGTGCCAAGATAAGTGTTGACGAACCCCAACCAAATTCTTAAAATTTTTGGATGCCACGCCCATCTATACTGCCCTATCCGCCCTCAACCACCCTAACGCTTCGCTAAAAACGGTAGTGCGTGTATCTTCCATATTGTTTGAGCTAGAGTCACCAAATTTAGTAGGTAGATAACTGGTAACGACCCCCCAAAAACTGCATCAAAGTTTTGGAGCCCTACCTACCCATTCCACCCCCAGCCCCCCACGCAGCTTAAAAACAGAAATGCTTATATCTTTTACAGTTTTTGAGTTAGAGCCACCAAATTTTGTGCCAAAATAGGTGATTAGAAGCTCCAAAAAAAATGCATAAAAACTATGGATGCCACGCCAATCCATACTGCCCAAGCTGCCCCGAACCGCCCCAATGCTTCACTAGAGCTAGAGTCACCAAATTTGGTAGGAAGATAGCTATTAACGATCCCCAATAAACTGCATCAAAGCCACGCCCCCCCGTTCCGAGCCCCCTGCATTTTGAAATCAAAAACGCCTATATTTTCCACATTTTTTGAGCTAGAGCCGCCAAATTTGGTCCCAAGATAGGTGATGAAGAAACCCAAAAAAGGTGGATGGCGCCCCCCACCCATACCGCCCCCAGCCCCCCTTCCACCATATTCTACTAACTTTGAGCTACAGTCACCAAATTCGGTTTGAGGATAGCTATTGACATCATAAATAGATCTGCAGCAAAAGTTTGGATGCCACGCCCCCCCTTACCAACCCCAGCCCCCTTCCACCACATTTTACTATTTTTGAGCTAGAGTCACCAAATTTGGTATGAGGATAGCAATTGACATTATACACAGATCTTCAGTTAAAATTTTGATTCCACGTTAGAGCTTCAAGAATGTTAGAGCTTCCAATGGTGGTTTTGAATGAAACATTTTATTAAAAGTATTTATTTTTAACTATGCGTGTACAGTTGAATTAAATATAGTTCAACGTTAAATTGAACATGGCATGTAAATTTAAAGTTTACACATGTTGTTTTCAAGTGCAATTACCTTTACACTTTTATTAACTATTTCATAGATAAAGACATTTGCCATGTTTCAAGTCTCTGGCTTGAAGGGCGTGGAAAGAAGTTGCGAATTTACAGGCGCGGACAGACATCATGACGGACATTGCACAAACCCAATATACTCTTAACCTTCGGTATTGAGTATACTGAGCCAAAGTGTACTAAATGCGGAATCACTCCCCACGCTGGTAATTGCTCTATAAAATGTGTGAATTGCACACAAAACCACGCTGCCTCAAACAAAATTTTCAGTGCATTCATCTAACAAAAAGAAATATTAAAAAAAGGGGTTTTCTCTAAAGTTGGTATACGGACGATAGTTTAGCGTGACAACCTCATGATAAAACAGTGGTGAAATGATTGCAAACTTTTACGCGCGATTGGGGTACCGTCTAGTCGTTTCTTTACATGCTTATACCTCAAATTTATTGAACAAAGAATTAATGCCTGAAAATATACTAGCTATCAGATTTTAATTTGCAAGAATAATAAACCTTAATTGCCGAAATAATTAATTAAGAAATAATTAAAAATTAAATTAAAAATAGAATTGTAAAAAAAGTTAAAATAAACATAATCATTTTGTGATTTTTGATTGCTTAGCTGTAGTTTTTGACTTATAAAAACAGTCGCGCACAGCATTATTTAAACGAGACACGCCGTGCGTTAAGCTCTCGTCATTAAAATTTGAATGGACAAATCTATTCAGAATTTCTGCAGCCTTGAATGCCTCCAAAACGCTAGGTGCTGACACATCTTCATTTTTAACTTCGACGTTGTCGTCGCTGTCCTGTCCGTCATCTTTTATATTTTTAGCAATGATGTCTTCTGAAGGTTCCTCACAAATCGCCACACCATTGTCAATAAGAACCTATTCATCCAGTTCTTCCATTGAAATTGGGAGCTGATAGAGCTTAGAGCTCTTGCCCAAAACGATAGAGGAGTGACATCTCCGATGTCAATGACATTTGAGCATGAGCTGCTGGGACCATCTAAATTTTGTTCGGCAAGCCTAGAATGCCTAAAACAATTTGCAATTGTCATTAGCGAAAGATGTTGTCATGCATCACTTATCATTAATATTGCATTAAGGAGGTAATTTTCGTCCACTCCAATGACATCCCCATGTTAAATGGACTAGGAGAAATACATTGAAATGGACTAGTAGTGGACTAGTGCTAGCCCATGTGGACTAGGCAATAGACTATGTTTGGACTAGTCAACGTGACCGCAGGGACAGAAATCAAAAAACGTCAAAATTTTATTTTTATTAATAAAACAACGAAATCAGCAACAGTAAATATCTTTCCTATTTAATAAGCTTTTAGTTGCTTTGTAGCTTATTGAATTGGCATACTTACTTTCTTGGGCTAGTGCTTTCTGTTCTAATTGGTAAATAATAGGTTAATATGCCAAAATCATTAATCAAAATGGTTAGTATCATTACTATCAAGAATTCATTGTTTCGGCTCTTTTTATACCCTGAACCCATAAAATGGGTAAATCAGGGTATAATGGTTTTGTGCAAAAGTATGTAACAGGCAGAAGGAAGCATCTCCGACCCCATAAAGTATATATATTCTTGATCAGTATCAATAGCCGAGTCGATTTGGCCATGTCCGTCTGTCCGTCCGTCTGTCCGTCTTTCCGTCTGTATGAACGCGTAGATCTCAGAGACTACAAGAGCTAGAGACTTCAGATTTTGAATATAAGTTCTCCTATACCATAAGCAGAACAAGATTGCTTCAAATTATCGATAACTACTCTGGTTTTCGATATACACATGGAATCGATAACAAAAAATATCGAATTTGGAAAATGTAAAAATGGGGGTTGGTGTAATGGGTAACGATAGACCTTTTCTCAAAATTTCGGTTAAGAAACACCAGAGATATCGTAAAGTTAAGTCAGTTATGAGTTTTGTTTAAAGTGATCATTATTTGAAGCGTACTTTTAGGACGCAAGGCCTGCAACTGGGTTCAGGGTATCTTCTGGTCGGGCTATCCCGACTAAAGCCTTCTTACTTGTTAATTTTCCTGTTAATTTAAATATTTAATCAATGTTTCTATCGAGCTAATCTTCGATTGAAATTTACATATTGTTTACATACGCTTTGTTTTTTATATCCTCCAACAGATTTGTTGAATTAAACTCTGGCGTTTGTAGTGTTATTTTGCATTATGCACTAATTTTACCTTTTGCCTTTGTCAATATGAACGAATCATTTATAATCGCTTTTGCCTCTCGCATCCACTTATCGAAAACCCATCTAAATTTCGCACATGCCAAAGGTGCTTTGTGCATCGCAAATAAAAAACACTTAAGTGGACCCAAACCGTTCTGTACCATTAGGTGCTTGTGCCATCTATCTGCATCATCAGAGGCAGCAGTTCGGCTATGAGCTACTTCCGAATTAGGTTTAGTTCCTGACCCACCACCACTTCTTTGCTTTTGTGTGTCTTTTTCTTTATTTGGCAAGCGTCTCATGTGACACAGAATAGCGCCACAAAGGAAGTAGGTGTACATGTTGTGGTTGATTCAGGCTGTCTGGCTGCCACAAAAATCATACGATACCTGTTCCTGTAGAGGGATAAGAAGGAGGGATGCTGTTGCTGCTGTAAGCTGATACGAGAACGTTGGAAGCGCGTAGTTTTGGTATTAGTTCAAAATGCGGTCTAGCATTTAATTTCTATTTCAACATTGCACTGAAATTCGAGCTCCCAACACAGGTGTGATGCGCTTTAGCTGCGTAACTGGGGGAGATGTGAACTGTAACCCGAGAGCTGTAAGATGGGATTTGGAACTGTGACAGGCATTGCCACAGGTATTTTTATCGTGTTTGTTGGCGCTTTGGGACGCTATTCACTTATGTGTGTTTAACGTTCGTACATCGCTTCTATATTTATTTTGCCTTTGAGAATTTCAACTCCAATTGTGCGTGATGTATGTACAGTTGACAAGCCAGGACAGGACAGGACATTACAGGGCAGGGCAAGGTAGGGCAGGGCAGGGCTGGGCAGGGCATCGATTTCTGGGGATTACCTGTGGGGCCAATCGCTTGGCGCTCCTTTAAATGTCAAACGTCACGTGTTGTGTTATGGCGCTAATGGGAATTGTAGTAAGCAAACTGATGTACGACGACATCCTGCCGTGTACCTCGAAGTTTTTGCTAAAAAGCTATCACTTAGTCAAGACTCTGCATTTTTAAGTGATGCTTCGGAATAAATTTGGTACATATTTAAAATAGATTAATTTTACAATTGATGTTGTGCCTGAGTAAATGGAAATTGAAGTTGAAAAGTACAAGCAAATTATTTTTATGCATTTATTAAATTTGTACATTACTGAGTCCATAAATAAAACCAAAAACCATAGGGCATACCCTGAAAATGTTGAATATTTATTGTTTAGCTGCTATTTTAAAAAAATTTATAAGGCAATAGATAGAGAATACAGCAGGTAAGAAGTCCCTAGACTTTCGGTGCGAAAACTGAGCCAATTTATTTTAATATAAGTTGTATTTGTTCCCTTGTGAATTACAGATAGTGTCTCCTCTTATGTTGGCCTGCGGCACGTTGCATGTTTATACTTTGAGTTCACACTCAACAAACAACTGAACTAAATACAAGACCTGCCATTTGGCCTATTTGTTGGTTTGTTGCCGCTTGTTTGCTTTTGTCTGCTAGAGTCTCCAACGCATTCATTTTCCCTTGTATCCTTTTGCGTATGTCTTCCTCGGTGTAGCATGAATGTATATAGCATAATGCTAATACTATTTATTTATGTACTTTTTATACCCTGAACCCATAAAATGGGTAAATCAGGGTATAATGGTTTTGTGCAAAAGTATGTAACAGGCAGAAGGAAGCATCTCCGACCCCATAAAGTATATATATTCTTGATCAGTATTAATAGCCGAGTCGATATGGCCATGTCCGTCTGTCTGTCCGTCCGTCTGTCTGTCTGTCCGTCTGTCCGTCTGTATGAACGCGTAGATCTCAGAGACTACAAGAGCTAGAGACTTCAGATTTTGAATATAAGTTCTCCTATACCATAAGCAGAACAATTTTGCTTCAAATTATCGATAACTACTCTGTTTTTCGATATAAACATGGAATCGATAACAAAAAATATCGAATTTGGAAAATGTAAAAATGGGGATTGGTGTAATGGGTAACGATAGAACTTTTCTCAAAATTTCGTCCAAATCGGTTATGAAACACCAGAGATATCGTAAAGTTAAGTCAGTTATGAGTTTTGTTTCAATTGATCATTATTTGAAGCATACTCTTAGGATGGAAGGACTGCAACTGCGTTCAGGGTATCTTCTGGTCGGGCTATCTCGACTAGAGCCTTCTTACTTGTTTTATACTTTGATACCGAAGATAAAGAGAATGTGGGTGTTGTGCAATGCCCTTCATGGTGTATGTCTGTTTTAAAGCATTTTATTCGACACTTGAAACATTTGAATTGAAACAAAGACAAATCGGGAAAGCTTGGAAATCGATAGCAGATCGATAAACCTCGTGGTGCAAATCGATAAAACACATATATTTTATTCAGTTTCACCAAATTTTGTTGGGAGAAAAATGGTAAGGTCCCAGAGCGATATGGTTCTTTTTTTCACACCCTTCAAGCTAGAGACTTAAAACTTTGCAAATGTCATTATCTATGGCATATTAAATTATTGTGTCAAGATTGGGGTTCTACGATTAATGGGGGCTGGCAAATCGATAAGTTCGATAGCTCAAAATCGATAAACCCACCTATTTCGCACGCCCTTACAACTAGAACTACCAAATTTGGAGAGAAGATAGCCACTAGAACCCCCAAAAAACTGCATCAAAGTTTTGGAGCCACGCCAAACCCATTTCGCCCTCAGTCACCCCCGTAGTTAAAAATTAAAAATGACTATGTCTTCCACAGAGCTAGAGCCACCAAATTTGGTGCCAAGATAGGTGATAACAATCCTCAAAAATGTTCATAAAAAAATTGGATGCCACGCCAATCCATACTGCCCTAGCCACCCCCAACCGACCCAATGCTTCGCTGAAAACGGTAATGCGTGTATCTTTCATAGTGTTTTAGCTTGAATCAGCAAACTTGGTATATAGATAACTGTTAACGCCTCTCAAAAAACTGCATCAAAGCTTTGGAGCCCAACCCACCTATTCCGCCTCTAGCCCTCGCATTTCAAAAACAGAAATGCCTATGTCTTCCACAGTTTTTGAGCTAGAGCCACAAAATTTAGTGCCAGGATAGGTGATGACGACCCCCAAAATATCCATTAAAACTTTGGCAGTCATGCCTATTTGTACTGCTCTAGAACCGCCCCCTACCGCCACTAACGCTTCGCTTAAAATGGTAATGCGTGTATCTTCCATAGTGTTTTAGCTAGAGTCACAAAATTTGTGAGGAAGATAGATTTTTCCTTATTCATCTGCATCAGACAATCTTTGAGGCAGCGTTCACCTCTGCCCAATCCGAAACCCATTTCAATCAGGTCTCTTTTTTATCGTTTTTATTACTGGTACCGAGTATACCGCAGTCGGTTGCGTCCGACTGCAACGTTTCTACTTGTTGTAATTAGTCTCGTGCTTGTTTGCGTCGCGTTTACACAAAATGCTTTTTATGGGGCCACACGCAGAGAACCTCCAAACAATGCAGAATGTCAGACAGTTTGTCTGATAATGCTTCTGTACTGAGCTGAGAATACATTTATTTTGTTGAACTTTCATGTGTGTTTGGGGCTTTGCAAAATGGACTTCATGTAAGAATAGCTTGGGTAAAACATAAATGCAGAACGCTACCTAAATCAAAACTCAGACTGTTATTGGTGAGTTCGGAATATGAAGTGAATAAAAATTTCAAAGAAAACAAAAGATTTTAATAAAATTTGTTAATAATATAAGTGATGTCTTCACAATTTATATTCTTCTTTCTCAAGAACTGTTGTGTCGAACTAGGATCATCGTAGATCTTTACCGCCAGCAACCGAAAACAAAATGCAAAGTCGGCAACGTTAAAACATTTGCAATGTTGCTCATCACAGCAATTACAAAATCCTTGCTCGGTCCGAACAAACATGTTGCAACGTTAAGGCGCTTAGGGCAAGCTCGTTGTGTCTAAGCCATGAGATTAATCTGGGCCAGAGAGTTTCCGAAATCCACCTGGTGGATCCTTTTTCTTTCGTCAGTGGGAGTGCACCGTAAATAGAAACCTCAAACCATAGAAGCAGAGTTTTTTTCTCGACTTGGCAAAGACAATCAATCATCTCTTCTAAGCCAACCCGTCAAAAGGCAGCCATTCACATTAGCATTTATAAAATTTGGTCGGTGGATATTTTTATAACTTTTTTCAACAAAAGGCTCATTCAGAGCGCGTTTGCCTGGCTGGGTGGCTTTGATAAAGTTTTCACAATTTCATGCGCTGCTGCATATTTGGAGTCATATAATGTCAAAGCGGTTTGGAAACGCTGTAATCGATCAAATTATAGACAGTGAAGGGCGGGATAAAGGGAAATATAATGTCTAGACGGATTTAGTTAGTGTAATGTATTGGACGGGCAATTCTCATATGACAGACATGAATATGAATAATGTTGACTTGAGCTAAGGCTGTAGGATCTTTTTAATTCGAATTATGCAATAAAACTTTGATGCAATAGACTTTTAATTAGACAGGAATCAAGGTGTTGATGTTGGTGGGAACAATAACGACACTAAATAAGACTTAGGTTTTCTGCACTCTTATTAGGTTGATACGCTCATGTTCAAGTGCAAAACATAAGATGAGTTTGTTCGATAGGGAAGACGAAAAAAAGTACTCAAACTAAATTAATCGAAACGTTCAAAAATTAATGCTCGATTTGCTCGAAAGTTAGCACAAGGTACATAGATATTAAGTAAACAGATTGGAAAATTAAAAAAAAGTATTTCAGGTAATATAATTTATATGTCATAAATATACATGTAAAAAGAATTTATTTCAATAACAGTATGTCAACATTTTTCTTTATTTATTATTATTGCATGTTTTCAGTTGAATTTTAAGTAAGCAATTATATTATAATTGTTATTTTTTAATATTTTAAGCTCTTCACAGGAATAATTTTTAAAAAACCAAATCACTTAAGCCCCGGCACAAAAACATTTCATTAACTAAATTAAAACCTTAATGAATGGTTTTTAATTTTATGCGTTTAATATACATAAATGTTGAGGCGTGCAAAGACGACAGCATGTGATTTTATATAAAATAATAATAAAACCGAAATGCTTATCGGTTATAATTGTAAAACTCATATAAACTGCTCATTTTTGAATCTAATAAATGTTTATAGAATCGTGTCAAAGTAGATTCAATATGAATAATAAAATGAATATGTTTAATGTATTTTTCATTAAAATACGTAATAGTAGGAAACCAGAGTCTGCGGTACACTGGAGCTACATCTAATTAAATGTTATGCTCTGCTCTGATTTATGACACAGACTGCAAGCATTTGTCAGCGGGCATGGATTGGAATAGTTTTAACGATATGCTATGGAGACTTTTAAATACTTTCCAACAGCCAAGCATTTGTTAACACATACTGGACTCTTATGGTAAACATTTGTCGACACATGCCGGATACTCGAGGTTAGCCACAGCAGCTTCAACGGATGCGTTGACAAGTCACTTGAGCGTCCTGGGATACCACAGAAAAAGCCTACGAGCTACTCAAAAGAACTCCTTAAGGGCCATCCACGCCTGCGCGCAGCTGTGATGTGTATGTGCTTCTTAATTGTACCTTAGACGTCATAGGCGTAGATTTGGTCCTCACTGAGTGTCAAGCGAGTCAACGGACTGCAACTGCAACTAATTACTTATCAATTTGGACCAGACCCACTGGAGAAACTGAAGCAGTCCAATTCTCCAGAGGCATTAATGCGGCTTTTCCGCCACAACCACGAGACATTATACATATATGGTTGTTTTTTGACAAGCCTTTTTGTTAAAGTTTGTCTGTTATGCGTACATATGCCAAGTTCCAGCTTAATAAAAAAAAATTGACATAAATAGAGAAGAAACCATTGAGAACGTTATTTTATTTTTTCGTCATATGTAAAGCTTATGATTAAACTTAGCTACCGCCTTAGGTAAAATGTTTTAAGCTTAATAAATTCACGATAATTGATTGATTATTATTTAAATAAATAATAAATAATGTTAACATATTAATAAATTAATTAACGCTTTAACACTATATTTTAAACACAATAATGAATAATATCCATCTGCTTGTAATAAAATTCATTTAAAAATATCTATTTTTAAAGTTGATTTGTATTTGAACTTATTATTATTTGCACTAAGTTTTCGATATATTGCTATACATTCAGGTGCAAGGAGCCCATTATCCTCAACTTTATGTTCAAGAATGCTTCCCTTCCTTTTCGAGCACTTAAGTTTAAGAAACCATTTTTATAAGCACTTTTCTTTGCTACCTGAGAATTGAGTTCAATAGAAAAACATGTTAATCGTTTGTCTTCAAGTTGAGGTTTCAATGGGTTTACAAAATCAAAGAAGGCGTAATTCGCTCTCACCAGTCCGTCAAAGAGTAAACGTCGTACAATAGCTAGGTCCCCTTAAGGCGGCAAATCAAATCAAAGAAAACACAAACAAACAAAAAAAAGTAATATAAAAAAAAGAAGACGAAACAATCCCTGGTCTAAAAACTAAAGCACATGTACATGCCTGCTCGCAAATAGTATGTATGTATGCCATTGTTGACAGGCTTAGACCACAAACAAAAATAAAATATATTATTTTGCCAACAAAAGGAACGGACAGCCTTGTTCTCGAACAAAACACAAGGCATCAACACATTTACCCTTGTACCCAGCGTATGTAATACATGGCTGTATGTATTCACGAACTCCTGTCGCGACCAGCTTAGGGCCGCACTCATCACCATCATCGGCTTTTGTTGCTATAGCGATGCGGTGTCTAAAGCGCTCTAAGCGCAGACAAGACAAGCGAATATTGTTGAATGTACTGTGTATTTATTATGCAAATACATAGTTTGTTCAGCAAGTACACTGGCAAAAATTTTAATTCTTCAATGTTTAAGTTTCTCATAAGGATTTGTATTATTAGGTATTTTAAAGCATTCAGCTCAACTCGTATTACTGACTGTTTGTAAAAAAAGCTTTGGCTAGTTACAGTGTCAAAATTGCTCAATATATTTTTAAATAGAAAAAATATGTATGGATAAAATTTTAAAGGAAACATAATTTAAAAAAAAAAACATGTTTGGGTAATATTTTAAATTAAACTCAGAGCAGAACGCTTATCATGTCCAGCATACTGTTTGGACAACTATCCACGTAATCGGCACAGTGCAAGTTGAGCGTGCCCTTGTCTGAAGCCTCATACAAGCTATCCACACAGTGCAGCCGCAACTCTGAAGCGCTTGAGGTTGGCCTGTAAATGGCGTGAGACTACTAATTAGTTCTGGAAACTGTCCTAGCGTAGGGTTACTTCAATAACCCGAACTTACATGAAAAGAATCTTGAATATGCTGCCCAACAAACCATTGTGAGTATCCAGTGGAGCAGCGCTTACCTCGCAGATGGTGCGCAGCAGACAGGCGCTACCATTGTAGCCGTACTGACCCAAATAGCTAACAACCGCGCGATAGAAGTCTTGACGTGTGAAGCGTGGCGGTCTCGAAAGTAAGCGTTTTTCTGTGCTATCATCATTACCATTGCGCCCATTTATAGGAGTGACATCGCTGCCAATGCCCAGAAAATGCTCATCTAGATCCCACTATATGGAAAGCCATTTTTTAGATTGTCAGCGGGACACCAAGCTCTATTCCCTTACCCTATCGATCCACTCATGATATGAGTTATTTGACGGTAGACCATAGTTTGACTCAAAGTTAAAGGCCATATACACATTTCGGTATGTCAGATCCAATGGAATTGCCACTGCGGCCAATAACTGAAAACACAGGTAATACAAATTTTATTTAATTTATGAAAAATATGCTTACTCCTATGGAACCACCACGTGGAAAAAACAGCACTGCACTGGTCAGTGTTACGGCAAGAGAGCTAACAGCCAATACAACTAAAAAGATAACACTTCCATGCGAGCGTTTTGAACACATCGCGAACAAATCATTAAGTGAACTGTTTGCAGTTTCTACTTGTAGCTTGTCACTTACAAGTTGAACATGTGCTCAAAAAAATGGGTGTTAAAAAACATGCTGTTTATACAGGGCGAGGTTATGGTCGCTGTCAGATTACCCTAGTCAAAAAAGCTCAAACTGTATTTACCCAAATCTAATGCGTGGGGTATAAATTATTGTATACCATCAATAACGAAACCTCTCTTAGGTTCTTATACCCTTTCCAAGGATAGACAAATAAATTAATTAAGAGCATAATATTAGCTCTAAGCTCCATTTGCAAGCAGTCTTAAATGGTGCGAAAAATACAGGAACACCGAAAAATTGGTACGTTGTTCCGATATTAAACTGATAGAAACAAGTGAAACGCCTGCAGTTGGACGTAACCGACTGCGAAAAATTCGGATACCAGTATGAAAAACGGGTTAGGAGAGGCCTGATTGCAAAGGGGGAGTAGGACTACGCCAGAAGTGTACGCTGGGTTTTTGACGTATAATACGTCTCTCCTTTCGGTAATGACGGGGCTATCTGAAAAAGTTGTGGTTGTAATATGATAGTTTTACTAAATCGCTTATTATACTCGATACCGAAGGTAAAGAGTATATTGGGTTTGTGCAATGTCCGTCATGGTGTCTGTCCGTCTGTGTGTCCGTGTCCATGGGCAACTTTTTTCCACACCCTACAAGGTAGAGACTTGAAACTTTGCAAATGCAAGGTTAAAAAACAGAAATGCCTATATCTTCCACAGTTTTAGAGCAAGAGTCTCCAAATTTAGTGCCAAGATAGGTGTTGACGATCCCCAAAAAAAAAGCCAAAAAAAACTTTGGTTGCCACGCCCATCCATACTGCCCTGCCGCCCCAACCCTTCGCTAAAAACGGGAATGCTTGTATCTTTAAAAGTGTTTAAGCTAGAGTCACCAAATTTGGTAGGATAACTGTTTAGGACTCCCAAAAAACTGCATCAAAGTTTTGAAGCCACGCCTCCCCGTTCCCCAGCCCTCTGCTTTTTGAAATCAAAAACGCCCATATTTTCCACTGGTATTGAGCTATAGCCACCAAATTTGGTGTCAAGATTGTTGATGAAGCGACGCAAAACATTTGGATGCCAACCTAGAGTCACCAAACTTGGAAGGAAGATAGCTTTTTGGCATCCCCATCTACACCAGACAATCTTTGAGGCAGCGTACACCCCTGCCGTATCCGCACCCCATTGCAATCTGGTCGCTTTTTATCGGTTTTATAACTGGTATCGAGTATACCGCAGTCGGTTGCGTCCGACTGCAACGTTTCTACTTGTTATACTCGATACCGAAGGTAAAGAGTATATTGGGTTTGTGCAATGTCCGTCATGGTGTCTGTCCGTCCGTCTGTCCGTCCGTATGTTCGGCACTTTTTTCCACACCCTTCAAGCTAGAGACATGAAACTTTGCAAGTCTCTTTATCTATGGCATAGTAAATTAAAGTGTCAAGATTGGAGTTCTTCGACAACTAGGGGGCTGGCAAATCGATAAACTCGATAACGCAGAATCGATAAATCCAGCTATTTCGCAAGCCCTTACAGCTAGACCTACCGAGTTTAGGGAGAAGATAGCTATTAACAACCCCAACAAAAACTGCATCAAAAGTTTGGATGCCACATGCCCCCATACCGCCCACAGCTCCCCTTCCCCATATTTTACAAACTTTGAGCAAGAGTCACCAAATTTAGTATGAGGATAGCAACTGACATCATAACAGATGTGCATTAAAACTTTGGATGCCACGCCCCCATACCGCCCCCAGCCCCCGTTTTCCTACTTTTAACAAACTTTGAGCTAGAGTCACCAAATTTAGGAGGAAGATAGCTTTTGGACATCCCCATCTGCACCAATCATTGTGGACGCGTACACCCCTGCCGCACGCCATTGCAATCAGGTCTCTTTTTATCTATTTTATTACTGGTATCGAGTATACCGCAGTCGGTTGCGTCCGTCTGCAACGTTTCTCCTTGTTTAAAGTTCATATTGAGGTAGGATAGTATGTGATAATTTCAGTGTTGTCATTGGCGAAGGCAGAGGATAAGGAATAAATACAAATGACGAATTTACCAGGCTTTAATCCGATTATTTGAATTGCTTCATAAATTGCTACAGCCTCAGCAGAGTTTTTTGATGACAAGTTTGGTACTAAACTTTATTTTAAAAGTATGTTCTTCAGTTTTAATAAAAAAGAAGTTGGGCGCTGGGTTTTTGAACCTTTTAAAAAATTTAATTGTGATTAGGGAAGCTGTTTTAAATATTTAGGAAATTTTGTTTCAAACAATATTCGTTTATGTTTCAGGAAAGAAAGGTCTGTGTGTTTATTGCATTCTTTTTTAATTTCCAAAAACGTTGTTTTGATGTGATTATACGTGGCTAGTAGGGCTTTATATTCTAGCGCTACATTGTCTAATAATTCTCTTTATAGCTGACTGGAGTTCATTTGCATGGAGGGTTTGATTATTATTTTCTTGACTGACTACTTATTTGGCCGTCAGTCAGTTGAGGCTCTCTAAAAAATGGAAGGCGTTAATTGGTTGGTGTTAATTAAAAGAATTTCTAACATTTCTTTTAAAAAGTAGAAACACCGAACTTTTGTATCCAAACGTGTTTCACACTTGTTTTTAGGTGATCAATTATCAAGCTAGAACTAATAAATGTAATTTTTTTAGATTCTCTGTGAATCAGTAGTGCTCTGCTTTTCAAAGGTTCAACAACGTGTGCGACGAATATCTATAGAAAATAAAAAACACAAAATAATATATAATAATAATTGCAAAATGAATGCGCGAATAACAAGTTTATTTTATAGTTTAGGTATATTCAGTAATTTATTTTCAAATTCGATTGCTGCTTATGGAAGTCTATTAAAACAAGAGCGTAGCAGAAGAGCTCCAATCCCATGGCTTATTTTTCCAGCTACATCGCCGACTCGTGTGCAGGTCTGTATAGTTTGAAGGGCTAAAAAGCAGTGCTTAGACAAGTAGAAACGTTGCAGTCGGACGCAACCGACTGCGGTATACTCGATACCAGTAATAAAACCGATAAAAAAGACCTGATTGCAATGGGGTGCGGATACGGCAGGGGTGTACGCTTCCAATAAGATTGTCTGATGTAGATGGGGATGCCAAAAAGATATCTTCCTTCAGAATTTGGTGACTCTAGCTCAAAGTTTGTTAAAGGTAGGGAAAGGTAAGCTGGGGGCTGTATAGGGGCGTAGCAACCAAAGTTTTTATTTAGATCTTTGTGGGATGTAAACTGCTATCCTCCTAGCAAGTTTGGTGACTCTAGCTTAAAGTTTGTAAGAGGTGGGGGCTGGGGGCGGAATGTGGGCGTGGCATCCAAATTGTTGGTGCATATCTATGTATGATGTCAATTGCTATCCTCATACCAAATTTCGTGACTCTAGCTTAAAGCTAGTAATATATGGGAGATGGTGGGCTGGGGGCGTTATGAGGGGCATGGCAACAAAGCTTTTGCTGATGATCTACGTATGATGTCAATTGCTATTCGCCTACATGCTTGGTGACTCTAGCTCAAAGTAAATAAAATATTTGGGATGGGGCTAGGGGTGGTATGGGTGGGGGTGGCATCAAAATTTTTGCTGCAGAACTGTGTATACCGCAGTCGGTTGCGTCCGAAAGCAACGTTTCTTGTTTTGTTAAGAAATGAATGAAGCAACAGCAGAAGAAACAAGTAGAAACGTTGCAGTCGACCGCACCCGACTGCGGTATACTCGATACCAGTAGTAAAACAGATTAAAAGAGAGCTGATTGCAATGGTGTGTGGATACGGCAGGGGTGTACGCTGCCTCAACGATTGTCTGGTGCAGATGGGGATGCCAAAAAGCTATCTCCCTTCCAAATTTGGTGACTCTAGCTCAAAGTTTGTTAAAGGTAGGGGCTGGGGCGGTATGGGGGCGTGGCATCAAAATTTTTGCTACAGATCTATGTATCATGTCAAAAGCTATCCTCAAATGTTTGGAGACTTTATCTCAAACTTAGTAGAATATGGTGGAAGGGGGGCTGGGGTCTGGGGGCTGGTAGGGGGGCGTGGCGTCCAAAGTTTAGCTGCAGATCTATTTATGATGTTAATTGCTATCCTCATACCAAATTTGGTGACTCTAGCTCAAAGTTAGTAGAATATGGTGGAAGGGGGGCTGGGGGCTGGTATGGGGGGCGTGGCGTCCAAAGTTTTGCTGTAGATCTATTTATGATGTTAATTGCTATCTTCATACCAAATTTGGTGACTCTAGCTCAAAGTTAGTAGAATATGGTGAAGGGGGGGCTGGGGGCGGTATGGGTGGGGCCGCCATCCAAAATTTTTGGGTTTCTTCATCACCAATCTTGGCATCAAATTTGGCGTCTCTAGCTCAAAAAATGTGGAAAATATAGGCGTTTTTGATTTCAAAATGCAGGGGGCTGGGGAACGGGGGGGCGTGGCGCCAAAACTTTGATGCAGTTTTTTGACGATCATTAAAACGCTATTTTCCTATCAAATTTGGTGACTCTAGCCTTAACGCTTTGGAAAATACACGCATTCCCGTTTTTAGTGAAGCATTGGGGCGGTTTGGGGCAGCTTGGGCAGTATGGATTGGCGTGGTATCCAAAGTTTTTATGAATTTTTTTGGGGGTTATAATTACATATTTTGGCACAAAATTTGGTGGCTCTAACTCAAAAACTGTAAAAGATATAAGCATTTCTGTTTTTAAACTGCGGGGGTGCTGGGGGCGGAATGGGTGGGTGGGGCTCCAAAACTTTGATGCAGTTTTTGGGAGATCGTTACCAGTTATCTACCTACCAAATTTTGTGACTCTAGCTCAAACACTATGGAAGATACACGCACTACCGTTTTAAGCGAAGCGTTGGGGTGGTTGAGGGCGGATAGGGCAGTATAGATGGGCGTGGCATCCAAAGTTTTTATGAATTTGGTTGGAGATCGTCAACACCAAATTGAACCAAATTTGATGGCTCTAGCTCAAAAACTGTAGAAGATATGGGCATTCTTGGTGTTAAACTGCGGGGGGCTGGGGGCGGTAGGGGTGGGTGTGGCTCCAAAATTTTTGATGCAGTTTTTTGGGGATTGTTAGTAGCTATTTTCTCCCCAAATTTGGTAGTTCTAGCTGTAAGGGCTTGCGAAATAGCTGGATCTATCGATTTTGCGTTATCGAGCTTATCGATTTGCCAGCCCCCTAGTTATCGTAGAACTCCAATCTTGACACTTTAATTTACTATGCCATAGATAAAGGGGTTTGCAAAGTTTGAAGTCTCTAACTTGAAGGGTGTGGAAAAAAGTTGCGAACATACAGACGGACAGACACCATGACGGACATTGCACAAACCCAATATACTCTTTACCTTCGGTATCGAGTATAAAAAGTATCAGTTTTTAAGCACTGCTTAAAAATAAATATTTGCTTAAAATTAAAGAGTTTTGAAATCAGTTTATCGGTGGCATCGGTATACCGCTGGAGGATCTCGAATATGAGGCTGTGACAACAGGTTATGTACTTAAGGCTGAATACTGGTTGCCCGAGACTCCTAATGCACTACGTACGCCTACAGCATTGCCCATTAACCAGGTGCCAACGCTGGGATCAGTGGGAGCACGTAGGCATCGCCCAATGTTTGAGAACTTTCTTGTCGGCGCAGATGATTTTGGAAAGAGTACAAAAAAACTGTTTACTAGAACGAACCATGTGCTTAGTAGTTATCGCTGGACGGTGTACAGGGGTCTCGAGGGATTGGCGAAACGTCTGGGTTACCAGGGACGCATTTGTGTCTTGAAGAGTATTTGCGAGGAAGCCGAGGAGCCGTTTCATATCACAAATGGTCTTATTGCCGATGTATTCCATATACTCTTGACGTAAGCAAAGTTTTGTCTTAAATCAAGAATTGGCCTAAGTCACAAACTGTTTATAGCCCATCATCATCAGTGGATAAGCTGTCGGAGCATGCGGATAATGAGTACTACTATGCTGAGAGGATGGGCACAACGGGCGCAGGCTGTGAGCGTGTATTTAAAGAGTGTCATCGCAGTTTGTTGCAACACTTTAGTAAGCTGCATCAGAATCTGAATAAATTAATGTTTAGCTAATAAAAATCTAGTTTATTCAATCCCTATTGATGTTGTTATGTGTCGAATTTTAAGAGTGGCTTCTCAAAATTCTCCCGGATTAAAAAGTTTTTTGAGACATTAGCAAACTTTGAGCTATCGCACTATAAGTAAGGAAATTTCTCATTTTCTCGCGCAGATCAACTTTTGACCCAAAACTAGGTTAGTGGTGTTTTATATAATTTGAATCGATAACCTTATCACTTGACCTTCAAGTCAGTGAATTTTTCAAATAAATGCTTAGTTTTTCAAAATTGCATTTTACGACCAATAGCAATAACTTTTTTTTACCTAATTACTCAGAAATAAATAAAATATTAATAAAATTGAGTAAATATCTTAAATATTCGCTTTTTATGCTCCATACCGAAGCTAAAGACTGTTTGGTATTGTTCAATGTCCGTCATGGTGTATGTCTATCTGGGTGAACGCAACTTTTTTCGACACCAGTAGAGCTAGAGACAGGAAACTTTGTAAATATCTATTTTTATGAGCGGATCAGGAGGTAAAGTGTTGAGATTGAGTTTTAACGCATAACTGAACATCGATATATCCAGACATTACACACATACTAACTAGAGCTAGAGCCGTTCCCAAAAAAAAAACAGCATACAAATTTGTAATCCACGCATACTCTTTTCGTCTAGCCGACTCACCACCTATTCAAAAACTGGAATGCGTAAATCTTTCATAATTTTTGAACAAGAGTCAGTAAACTCGGTAGGAAGATAGCTGGTGACATCCCAATTACATCTCAAATTAGAGAACAATAATTAGCTATCGTATTAACTTGAAAAATAGGTTCCATTTAAAATTTCACATCTGTAAATATTTAGTAAGTGTATATATGTATGTATTATAAAATATTTACTCTATATATAGTAAACAAAATATTTAGAATACAAATGTATTACAATATATTTAAAAAGTTTTTTGAAAATATTGAAATATTGAAAATGTTATTTTTATCTGTAACGCGAATTAAGCTGTTTTTTTTTTTACATAATACAGAGTCACGTCGTCACCTCGCAGTAGCGTCAGTAGTATTTGTGATTTCTCTCTTTAGCAAAGGTATCATCATGCTAAATTTAATTTATCACCTCGCTTTTTCATTTCTGTTTCGTTTTTATTTTTTTGCAATAAAAGAAAGTAAGAAGTTACCTTTCGTAAGATCGATGTTACAGTTAAAAGTTAACAGCGAAACTGCGAGGTCTTACATTTAAAGAATTGTCTAAAGGATTATCAATAAACGCAAATAAACTCATAAATGTTTGGTGTGGTTGCTAACATTAAGTTTGGCCTGCTCGTCTTCAAGTCTTGGACATAACGATAGCTAAAGCTTCAAAAGTGATGTTTTGGTACGCAAGGCGCGTTGGCTGCTTCTCATCTATCCACGTTCCCATCCTGCCAGATTTAAAGTTGGTATTCAGTTATACTACTGCCTTCCAGTTCATATGTTAATCACGAGATATTTTTTTTAAGTTTATAGCACCCTTTGGTATACCTGTGAATGACCAGGACATTGAGTCCATTACTACTGGAAATGTGCTAAAAGCTCATTTATTTTTGCCCAATAGAGCTAAGTACATTCACACAAAACAGATCGAAGGCTTTTGGATAATGGGACTATATTTCAACAAGCCATGCAAAAAACATATCCAAAATTAGGGCTTGTCACTAAAGCTGTTAAAGACAACAGTCAAGTGTTTAAAGGCTACCCTGGAGCTGTTTAAAAAAGTTTCGAGACGATGGCTATAAGTATGAAACGTAATGGACGCCAGTGTATTTTGAAGAGCATCTTCGAAAGCTTAGCAGCGCCGTTCGAAGAGCCCAATGGTCTGTTTGGGGAGCTGTTACACATAATTATGCATATACAGAAAAAAAGAATGCAGCGTAAAATCTAAAATTTTATTTTAGATTCAGATTTTAAAATTTCGTTTTCCAATTCAATACGAAAATTTGAAAATTATTCGTATTAAAATATCAAATTTAAAACGATTCGTATTTTAATCATTGGGGAAAAATTTCGATTTGAATAATTACTACACTGAAAAAATCAAGTATACCGTACTTAAAACCCAACAATTCGAACTTGATTTCTCACTAAGTACGGAATTACAGTAACCGAGAATATCGTACTTGATTCAAGCATGGTTTCTTAAGTTCGTTCGTTCTTGATGTAAGTTCTCTTTAAACTTGAATTTAGTTCTTCCAATCTTGATTCAAGTACTGATTCTGTACGCTGCCTCAAAGATTCTCTGGTGTAGATGGGGATGCCAAAAAGCTATCTTCCTTCAAAATTTGGTGACTCTAGCTCAAAGTTTGTTAAAGGTAGGGGCTGGGGCAGTATGAGGGCGTGGCATCAAATTTTTGATGCAGATCTATGTATGTATCATGTCAATAGCTATCCTCAAACCGAATTTGGTGACTGTAGCTGAAAGTTAGTAGAATATGCAGGAAAGGGGGCTGGGGGCTGGTATGGGGGGGCGTGGCGTTAAAAGTTTTGCTGCAGATCTATTTATGATAATAATTGCTATTCTCATACCAAATTTGGTGACTCTAGCTCAAAGTTAGTAGAATATGGTGGAAGGGTGGCCGGGGGCGGTATGGGTGGGAGGCGCCATCCAAATTTTTTGGGTTTCTTCATCACCTATCTTGCCACCAAATTTAGCGGTTCTAGCTCAAAAAATGTGGAAAATATAGGCGTTTTTGATTTCAAAATGCAGGGGGCTCGGAAACGGGGGTGGGGCGTGGCGCCAAAACTTTGATGCAGTTTTTTGGGGATCGTTAATAGCTATTTTCCTACCGAATTTGGTGACTCTAGCTTTAACGCTTTGGAAAATACACGCATTCTCGTTGGGGCGGTTTGAGGCAGCTTTGGCAGTATGGATTGGCGTGGCATCCAAAGTTCTTATGCATTTTTTGGGGGCTATAATCACCTATTTTGGCACAAAATTTGGTGGCTCTAGCTCAAAAACTGTAAAAGATATAAGCATTTTTATTTTTAAACTGCGAGGGGGCTGGGGGCGGAATGGGTAGGTGGGGCTCCAAAACTTTGATGCAGTTTTTGGATGTCGTTACCAGTTATCTACCTACTAAATTTGGTGACTATAGCTCAAACACTATGGAAGATACACGCACTAACGTTTTTAGTGAAGCGTTGGGGTGGTTGAGGGCGGATAGGGCAGTATAGATGGGCTTGGCATCCAAAGTTTTCATGAATTTGGTTGGGATTGTCAACACCTATCTTGGTACCAAATTTGATGGGTCTAGCTCAAAAACTGTAGAAGATATGGCCATTTTTAGTGTTAAACTACGGGGTGGCTGGGGGCGGAATGGGTGGGCGTGGTTCAATATTTTTGATGCAGTTTTTTGGGGATTGCTAGTAGCTATTTTCTCCCCAAATTTGGTAGTTCTAGCTGTAAGGGCTTGCGAAATAGCTGGATCTATCGATTTTGCGTTATCTAGTTATCGTAGAGCTCCAATCTTGACACTTTAATTTACTATGCCATAGATAAAGAGATTTGCAAAGTTTGAATTCTCTAACTTGAAGGGTGTGGAAAAAAGTTGCGAACATACAGACGGACAGACGGACAGACACCATGACGGACATTGCACAAACCCAATATACTCTTTACCTTCGGTATCGAGTATAATGATTGCCAGATCTTAAAATGATATAATTGCGCGCTATGTATCTATCCTATATGGTTCAAGTAAATAATTATTGCATAACAGTAAACTTATTTGTTCATTCACTACTGTTATTTTGTAATGCCTTTCGAGTCAAAATCATATTTAATTTTTTCAGCAACTAAGAAGACAATCGGATTCCTCCTCCGTACAGTGGTTATGAAAGTAGTTTTACATACTTTTTTGTATACTTATGAGATTCCTGAGAAAAATAATAATCAGGCGTTCTAACAACTTCCTCTCGGCATTACTTAACTGTCAAGCGTTTTTAGTTAGTTTTTAATTCACGCTCGGGTAGTCGCTTTTTCACCAATCAAAACGTACGCATCTTGCTGATCCTACGGCTACGGTCCTAAATTTAATTATTTCAGTTGGGCTTAGCTACTGCGTCTTACGACCCACCACTGATCGGTTGTCTGCGATGTCTTTTGGTTTTTGACTGGCCAGCAAATAGGCGTTTAAATGCAAATGTTCGCGCTGTAATTAATACGTATAGTATGCGCATTATGCTAATGAAAATGTAATTAGTCACCCCATTTCAATAGTGAAATTCAGTTGAACTTCACTCTGAAGCGGGTATGTTTTGTTAATGTTCTTACGTACTAATTAGCTTTGACAAAACACAAAACAACACAGCTAGTAAATAGTTAGTTGGCATACAGTTTGGGTCTGGGTCTGGGATCTGCAGCTCATCGTCTGTGACTTTCTCTAATGAAGTTCCCAGCGAGAGGCTTTTTATTATACTCGATACCGAAGGTAAAGAGTATATTGGGTTTGTGCAATGTCCGTCATGGTGTCTGTCCGTCTGTCCGTCTGTATGTTCGCAACTTTTTTCCACACCCTTCAAGTTAGAGACTTCAAACTTTGCAAACCCCTTTATCTATGGCATAGTAAATTAAAGTGTCAAGATTGGAGTTCTACGATAACTAGGGGGCTGGCAAATCGATAAGCTCGATAACGCAAAATCGATAGATCCAGCTATTTCGCAAGCCCTTACAGCTAGAACTACCAAATTTGGGGAGAAAATAGCTACTAACAATCCCCAAAAAACTGCATCAAAAATTTTGGAGCCACACCCACCCCTACCGCCCCCAGCCCCCCGCAGTTTAACACCAAGAATGCCCATATCTTCTACAGTTTTTGAGCTAGAGCCATCAAATTTGGTTCAATTTGGTGTTGACGATCTCCAACCAAATTCATGAAAACTTTGGATACCACGCCCATCTATACTGCCCTATCCGCCCTCAACCACCCCAACGCTTCGCTTAAAACGGTAGTGCGTGTATCTTCCATAGTGTTTGAGCTAGAGTCACAAAATTTGGTAGGTAGATAACTGGTAACGATCTCCCAAAAACTGCATCAAAGTTTTGGAGCCCCACCCACCCATTCCGCCCCCAGCACCCCCGCAGTTTAAAAACAGAAATGCTTATATCTTTTACAGTTTTTGAGTTAGAGCCACCAAATTTTGTGCCAAAATATGTAATTATAACCCCCAAAAAAATTCATAAAAACTTTGGATACCACGCCAATCCATACTGCCCAAGCTGCCCCAAACCGCCCCAATGCTTCACTAAAAACGGGAATGCGTGTATTTTCCAAAGCGTTAAGGCTAGAGTCACCAAATTTGGTAGGAAAATAGCGTTTTAATGATCGTCAAAAAACTGCATCAAAGTTTTGGCGCCACGCCCCCCCGTTCCCCAGCCCCCTGCATTTTGAAATCAAAAACGCCTATATTTTCCACATTTTTTGAGCTAGAGACGCCAAATTTGATGCCAAGATTGGTGATGAAGAAACCCAAAAATTTTGGATGGCGGCCCCACCCATACCGCCCCCAGCCCCCCCTTCACCATATTCTACTAACTTTGAGCTAGAGTCACCAAATTTGGTATGAAGATAGCAATTAACATCATAAATAGATCTACAGCAAAACTTTGGACGCCACGCCCCCCATACCAGCCCCCAGCCCCCCTTCCACCATATTCTACTAACTTTGAGCTAGAGTCACCAAATTTGGTATGAGGATAGCAATTAACATCATAAATAGATCTGCAGCTAAACTTTGGACGCCACGCCCCCCTACCAGCCCCCAGACCCCATCCCCCCTTCCACCATATTCTACTAAGTTTGAGATAAAGTCTCCAAATTCGGTTTGAGGATAGCTTTTGACATGATACATAGATCTGTAGCAAAAATTTTGATGCCACGCCCCCATACCGCCCCAGCCCCTACCTTTAACAAACTTTGAGCTAGAGTCACCAAATTTGGAAGGGAGATAGCTTTTTGGCATCCCCATCTGCACCAGACAATCGTTGAGGCAGCGTACACCCCTGCCGTATCCACACACCATTGCAATCAGCTCTCTTTTAATCTGTTTTACTACTGGTATCGAGTATACCGCAGTCGGGTGCGGTCGACTGCAACGTTTCTACTTGTTTCTTCTGCTGTTTCTTCATTCATTTCTTAACAAAACAAGAAACGTTGCTTTCGGACGCAACCGACTGCGGTATACTCGATACAAGTAATAAAACCGATAAAAAAAGACCTAATTGCAATGGGGTGCGGATTTGGCAGGGGTATACGCTGCCTCAAAGCTTGTCTGATGATCCAAAGTTTTAATAGCAGTTGACATCATACACAGTTCTGCAGCAAAAATTTTGATGCCACCCCCACCCATACCACCCCTAGCCCCATCCCAAATATTTTATTTACTTTGAGCTAGAGTCACCAAGCATGTAGGCGAATAGCAATTGACATCATACGTAGATCATCAGCAAAAGCTTTGTTGCCATGCCCCTCATAACGCCCCCAGCCCACCATCTCCCATATATTACTAGCTTTAAGCTAGAGTCACGAAATTTGGTATGAGGATAGCAATTGACATCATACATAGATATGCACCAACAATTTGGATGCCACGCCCACATTCCGCCCCCAGCCCCCACCTCTTACAAACTTTAAGCTAGAGTCACCAAACTTGCTAGGAGGATAGCAGTTTACATCCCACAAAGATCTAAATAAAAACTTTGGTTGCTACGCCCCTATACAGCCCCCAGCTTACCTTTCCCTACCTTTAACAAACTTTGAGCTAGAGTCACCAAATTCTGAAGGAAGATATCTTTTTGGCATCCCCATCTGCATCAGACAATCTTATTGGAAGCGTACACCCCTGCCGTATCCGCACCCCATTGCAATCAGGTCTTTTTTATCGGTTTTATTACTGGTATCGAGTATACCGCAGTCGGTTGCGTCCGACTGCAACGTTTCTACTTGTTTTTGTTTGTTTCTGGTACACTTGCGCATTATTATTTTAAACGATGACAACATATGATAAGACTTGTATACTTGCTAGGCGGTGGACCCGTTCCATTCAGCTGGAGTCTGTGTTAAAGATAATCACTGCGAGATGTTGTTGCAGCAGTTTATTTTTTTCTTTCTTTCGATTTTTATTTATTCAGTGTAGCTTTATAGTTTTCAAAACCCAGACACCTTTCACAAGTTTAATGTTGTTAAGATTGCCTTTAACCCTTGCCTGTTTATTTTGAGGAAACAACTTTTATCACCATTGCCTTTATTTGGTAACAATTTGTTCCAACATGCAACTTAACGAAGTCATCAGTGACTTTGTGTTTGATACTGCAGGAAAGAGCCTCCAGGAAGAGTATAGGGCAGATTTAGATGCTTATCCCGCCGGGTTGCGACAATGAGCTTATAACCTTATATGTGAGTCGAAGGGCAGAGGCAGGAGACAATGCTGTCTGCTCAACTCATCATTATATGGTGCTTGGCTGTTTTTTTGTTTTTTTGTATTTTTCGCTCTGGCAACAATAGGGACAATTTGGGACTTGAGTTTTGTATCGTGTTGCTAAAAGTTGGCAACTACATAGTGTTATTATTTTATGTGCGCTTTGTAATGTTCACATAAAACCCGAAACGTTAAGTAATTTAATAAAAACTAAATAAAATTAAATGCATGCACAACATTGTTGATATTAAGCCAAGTTCCAAACCTCCTTAGATCAGTGTAGTAGCTGACAGCTGACTCTCACACGACGGCTCTTTTCACACTGCGCCTGCTGGAGTATTCAAAGGTCGTTTTGCAGCCAGAGTGGTGCTATGGAAATTCAGACAAAGGTTCACACTAGTTCACTAAGGTAGTATAGATAAATGTGGCATCCAAAGTTTTTATGCATTTTTTGGGAGTCGTGATCACCTATCTTGACTCTAAATTTGGTGACTCTAGCTAGAAAACTGTGGAAAATATAGGTGTTTCTTTACCTTCGGTATTGAGTATAATAAATGAACAAAAATAAAAACCAAATGCAGCCTGCAATCACCGTGAAGGCCTTTAACGAGGATTAATCTTGGGTGAGTGTGAAAAAAAATAAAAAATAATTATATGTATATATGAACAAAATTAAAAGAGTCCAATCGAAAATAACCGCTGTGAGAGTGTAAGCTGACCTTCCTGCGTATGATATTCTTATCTTAGTCGGTGGTCCGTTTTGCATATTATCGTCTGCTTACTGAAGTCCCGCAACACGAGATAAAAAAAGCAAACAAACGAATGATAATCTTACTTTGATTTTATTGATCTTCTGATATTTTCTTGAATTCTTTACATTTATTTATTTACATATATATTATTAACAGTTTTCTTTCAGCAAGTGTAGGGTGAACACCTGGGGCAAAGGCCATTCCGGGACGTTCGACCACAAAAAACTGAACCAGCTTATCTGCGGAGCCTTTCTCAAAAAACGTCTTCACTTGTCGTGACAAAAACTTCTTCAATGTTTTTCTCAAAAAATTATTCAACACACATCGCTACACTTTAATCATACGAAAAGTTCGCCTCGTCTAGTTGCAGCCATTTAAATATCCGTTAATCATCGAAACAATAGACAATCGGGACAATTTCGTGTACTGATACCCTGGTGGCCATATAAGTAGGTCATGCAGTATCTTAAATAAATAGACTAGACCAGTAAATACGTTTACTAAAGAAAGGAAAAACGAAAGCAAATACATTATAATAAAAAAAACTGGTATTTTTATAGCTCTTATGTTAGATAAATATTCTTAGAAATTAAAAAAAAAATAAAGTAATGTCTTAGAAAATGAATAAAAATAAAATAATGTCTTAGAGTTAAATATAGTTTCAACAATATACACTCTTTTAAATGTAAATCAAAATTTGGATGATTATGAATTCAAAACCATAATTGGTAAATATTGTTGATCTTTCAGGAGGCTTCGGGGATTAAAGCAACTGTGTAAAATTAATATGGGGTTTTTACACAAAAATTTTCGTTGAAAACCATAGTCGGGAGGGTATAGAAAAGGTGGGTCAAATAACACCTTAGACCACCGCGATTCTTGTCATTAATTCCATGGACCAACTAGCCCGTATTTTGAAAAGTTATGGATTACCGCCAACGCGTCTTGTCGCCGACCGTTGGTAAGGATAGTTTCAGGAGGGACTCTATAATATAACCTAATTTAATAACTGCCTACCAAAAAATGCTAAGTATGTGATTAAAATAAATTTAGTGTCTCTGTAAAAAAAAACTGCGAAAGATGAAGTCAAACATTAACTGAGCTCAGCTCAGCTCAAATACATCAGAACCGTAGGACAGTAAAGAGCTGCTGCTTTATTTGTAAGACTTGATTAAACTTGGAAAAACTTGATCCATATATCTGTTTGGCTACAACTGTTCATGAGATTAATTTTTCTGTTAATTTTATGACTATTGTTTATGTGTGTGAATTTCAGGCAAATAAGCAGGCAAAGATATTTACATATGGAATAATTAATTATAGTTAATTTTGCTTGTCGTCGAAATGAATAAAGCAGAGCTTATTCAACTGACCCTAGCTTACTTTATGGGTCGCTGAATAACTTGCATCCGATGTGGCATCAGCTTGTTGTTTTTTGCCGTGAGAGACTTTAGCCAAACCACAAGCACAGTATGCACATTGTCATTCAACTTTGACATTGTTGGAATCTGATGATTTTTTTTTCATAATTTTTTTTATGTGTATGTGTGGGTGAATGCAGCAGTTAATTATTTAAGCAAAATGACTAAATTAACGCCGTTACGCTGGGTTTGCAAACAGATATAACAATAGGAAATGCGAGCAAGACAGGGCAGTAAAACAATAATAGCAATGTTGGTTTGCATATGAACAGGGAGCGGAGCCCTCGTCCAGACAATATAAAAGAATATGAAAAAGCGCGAATTGTAACTTATATACACACTGAGAAGTAGTGATAAAGAGATAGCAAAAATAATAAATAGGCAGAGGCAAATGGGAGTTACAGCTGCTTCTCACGTTCTTCCCGCCTGGGTTTTGTTTATGCAAAAATATTCGCAAATTGGCGTTACGTATGTGCGAAAGCATTTCATGGTCTGGCAACTTAATTCAGGCCCTTTCGTATATGTATGTATGAACATATGTATGTACAAATGTGTGTATCTTCTTACCGAAAAATAGCCCCGTGGCAGTCTCCTTTTTCATTCTTATGCATATGTGTGTGTGTGCACAATCCTTTCATCGTCTGCATGTGTTTTGTAATTTTCTTAAACAAATCATTAAAAGCTGCGCCCCACAACCACAACCGAGTAAAGTAGAGGAGAAATGCCAGCACATTGACATTGTCAGGGAGCCTCCGCTCTTTTGAAATGGTCTTGCTTTTAATACTAGTTTCAGCACGGGAGTGCTCATTGTAAGTGCTCAGGCGAGCCAGAAACATTCTCTTTCCTTCTCTCTTGGGGCCGTCCTCTATATTCATGGAATTGCTTTTTCTATGCTCTATTCATAAAGCATAGGCCCTGGCGCCTCCTCATGCTATTGCACTCGAATGTGTGTGTGAATAACTTGGTTAGTGGCACTTTAGCGCTAAAGTTTGTACATAAATTTGTCATTGGCATTCAGCAACCAGCCTGTGTGCATACTTCAGCGCGTTTTTTAAGCACATGCAAACTTTTGTCTACGTTTTCCATTGGATCCTTTGTTTTCTTCATGCATTTATATTTACCTTTGTATGTTTGAGTTTACTTTTCAGCTGCTTTCTTTGACGTCTCTATGGAAAAAAAAGAAAAGGCTTTATTCGTGAATGCTCGACAAGGAGATTTCAGACATTAAAATAATCAAAAACTTCAACACTTAATCAACATTTTTCGGTGTCTTTTGAAAAAAGTTCTTTAATCTTCATAGTTTAAGAACAATTTGAGAATGATTCCTTAGTGGATTATCAAACCAATAAGAATTTCTATTATAGAGCCTCCAAACAGCGAAAATCCAACAATGAGTTGGGAAGTGGTATTGATGTCTATCAAACAAAGTGCAGAACAAAATAATCGCAATATATTATTGATAATTAAAAGTTCTTTATCTTAAAAGGAATAGGATAAGACCTGTTGTATCACCCTTTAAGGGCGGACAGCCTAGGAGGTCCTGGGCTCGAGAAAATAAATATTTTTCTCCATGCTATTTGTGGGCTCTTTAAAATTTCATTCGTTTACCTTTAATTAGCAAAGCTGTGGTAATTATTCTTAGAATAAGATCACAGCAATATCTCAATAGCTGACTCAGTGCGAGCAAATACCAACGTCGCCAGCGGTGGCAGCGTGGAACTGATCTGGTTTAAATATTACAGTAACAGCAGCATTTCAAAAAGAGCCGATTGACGAGCCTACAACTCATGTTGATTAAGCATAAAGTTGTGTCGATGCCGTCGGTCTGTTTGGGTCTTTGGCAACGCACTTAGTCCCTTTGCTTTTCTTCGCATCAAAATGTTAAATTTATTTCTATTTCTGGCTGGGTGAGAAACGTTCAGGGAGAAACGTTGCGCAGAGCGTCGTCATCATCAGATGGAACTTAAGCAAATAGGGCTCAAGTGCACGCATATTAGGCACAGGCATTTTAGAACTGTTTTCCATTCTATGTTCTGGACTCTTATCTATTTGTAGACCGGGTGTGAAGTGCATCACATTTGAAAAGGTGGGCGATATCACCGATTCCAATTCGATACTGTGAGAAGTAGGTTTACACAGTCGTATAATACTCGTTTGTGTGTGTGTTAAGTGGGTGGGGCCACTTTGGTATTTTCATTGGCATCGCCCCTTACATCAGAGGTGCCTCAAGTGCAACACTTGTGCGGTGATTGTGCAATACATAGTTTAGGATAAAAATGGAAAAGGCTGGGCGTGGAAAAAGCATAGCGAATTGCTCGACTGCTCCAGCTGCTTGAAATTCGATGCGCTTTTCATTTAGTTTATTTATGTTCATGTCGCGACTCAACTCATCTACAGAAACATGCATCCTCCGTCCCACGGGCTGGAGATCTCAATTTGTTAAGCAGCTGATGCATGATGGCGCTTCACTTGAAAGCAGGGTGTAAATAAGCCTATAACAGATTTCTAATTAATTATGTTGAAATAAATGGCGAGGGTAGAGATAAAGAAAACAAAGAATATTTTTATTATGTCAAGATTAGACGATAATGTCGTTACGAATTTTTAACTGCTTGTGACGACTCCAATTTCGCTTGATTGACCTAAGCAGAGCTGTTAAGTTACCATTACGAGAAAACTATGCAAATTTCGTCATAAAATATGTCATATTGCAGCAAATTTGACCTAAGTGGCTGTTGTTGAAATAATAATTATTGTATTTCTTATGTTTTAAAATTCAGAATGGAAGTCTTATTTTATATATTTTGATTTGGTGGGATTACCAGATAGCTAAATTTTTTTATCAAATTTTTAAATGTACTCACCTACATATGTATATTTAAAATCCAAAAACAGACTGCACGGCAAGTCGCCTAAAAATTTAAATTATATGTTAATGTAATAGCATAAGAAACAACGTTTTGAAACGTTTTTTCGACGAGGGTAGCCGTCGTGTGTAAAAAATAACCTATTAGCACTAAGCACAAAATAATATAGAGCATTTATTCAGTACGGCGAAGTTTATCATACAGTACCAGTGAGATCAGATCAGATATTATTTTCTGCTTAGTGCTATTAGTCAAGATTTTAGTGTTCTTTTAGATTATATCTTAAAAACATTTCGACAGAAAACTACATGTGCAAATAAGAACTACATTGCCATTTCAAATATTTTTATTAATGTGATCACAAAAGAATAAAACACATTTTAAATATAATCAAACCAATTAACTTATAAGATGTTGAACATCTAGAAATTATAAGAAAGTTTGTCTCAATTTAACTATACATACATTTGGAATTTTTTATGAATTATAAAACAAATAAAAAAATTTTCGTCGACTACTTTGCAATCTTAATAATCAGCTTTCATCACATATATTATTTACAATTCTCACTTTCAAAACCATAATATCATGAGCATATGTCATGCGTGCTTGTTTAAAGTTTCTACTCGAAACATTCATCAGCATCAAGCAGAATCATTACCTAGCTAGCTGTGAAATATCAATGTCAGCTATTCTTATTATTATTTCACTTGAGTCCCGCGGGACAGACAAAAATTGATCGCTCTGGATAAGCTAGAATCCAAGACAAGAAATACTTCCGACGCGCTGTTTGTCATAGCCTAACTACGGAAAATCCCCTAACAAACATTTGTTCAACTCTTACAAGTGTCATATAAGAAAACCACGACATCTATAAACATGTCGTGTCGGGATTTTTCCTTGAATTTTTCAGCTCGTTTGATATATGTATTTAAATTGTGATTATGTGTGCAACAATAATGTACATGCTGCCCTTCATATTGATGCGGCACGGTGCAAAGTCCAGGGTCCCCGATAAGAGACGTTTGCACAAACGCACAGGGTGTTATTTTTCACAACCTCAGCAGCGTTTTGTTGTGGTTCCGACTGTGGTGTGATATTTGACAGTATTTAAATGATAATATTTCTTTATAGATTTAGTCTCAATTTTTTTCATTATGATGAAATGTCCGTCATGGTGAACGCAAGTCTGTCCGTCTGTATGAACGCAACTTTTTTCCACACCCTTCAACCTAAAGACTTGAAAATTTGCACATATCTTTATCTATGGCCGGGAGAGATAAAGTGTCAAGATATCACGCCCTTAAAGTCAGAACTACCAGAATTGAGGAGAAGTTAGTTACTAATAACCACTAAAATATTGCATACAAAATTTGGAGCTACGCCCAACCATTCCGATCCCAGCCACCCGCAGTTTCAAGACATAAACGCCTATATCTTCAAAAGTTTTTGAGCTAAAGCCACCAAATTTGGTGCCAAGATAGGCGATGACGACCCCCAAACAAATTCATAAAAATTTTGGATGCCACGCCCAAAAAACCCAGATTTTACTAACTTTAAGCTAGAAACACCAAATTTTGTAGGAGGATAGCAACTGACATCATGCTGAGATCTACAGCAAAAATTTGGATGCTTCCCAATACCACCCTCAGCCCCTTCTCTTGTCTATTAGAAACTTTGAGCTATAGCCACCAACGTTTCTACATGTTTCGTTCGTTTTTTTTATTAAGTTACATGATATTTGTTTTTAATTCTGTAACGCTTGAGATCCTTTGTCAAATCGTGGTCCCTAAATTCAAGAGCTGTTAGAGGATATAAAAGTAAACTACCAGAAACGCACCAAATATAAAGATTGCGTTCCATTCAAGTAGTCACACATCTCAGGTTGGCACATATCTTTTTTGGACACGCGTAGTATCCAAACTGCATAACTTGACCTAAACCCTAATGTTTATAGGAAATATGTTAATTTTAGGCATGGAATCATTACCCTTTTCGTGCACTTAATGCAAACCGTAAATGTAAAATGTAATCTTCAATGTTTTGAACTGCTAGGAAAAAGATATTTCTGCAAAATATGGAAAATATGCTTTTAGCAAAATTTTATCCACACAAATTTTAATAAAAAATACAGATTGCTGAACACTTTAAAAGCATCAAGGGAGACAAAATGCGGACCTCTTCCACATGTCAGCAGCGTCTTCCGATCCACTTATTTCATCACTGCGGCATGTAAAGTCACGAAAAGACTAAGAAAATAATTATTGTTTAGAAATGATTAGTCTTTAAGATATACCTTCTGTAATAGTATGTTGTTAGCCATATTTTAAAAGGAATTAAAAGGTACATAAAAAAAAAATTTATTGTTAATACTTGTAATATTAGTTTAAACTTTAAAAGCCTTTCAAACAATACATAATCAATCAACAATTAATACAAATATTATTTTCCTTCCCATAAATTAATTTTTGCACAAATTTTAGTTTTGCTTACCCATGAATAACCACATAAATTCAAATGCTCATTTTATAGGCTGAACAGTTAGTTATCTTTCATTTGTTTTTAATATCGATCAATTATCTCATGTGGTGCAAAAGTTATAATTTTAGCAACGAAAAAAATCAACCTACTACGCGTCGCTTAAGCCGCTCAGCCGAGCGTTATGGAACTTCATAAAAACTACTCCCACAACTGATTCTTTGGAATGTGTTTTGCCTGCAGTGCGGGTGGCTTTTTTGATAAATCCTTTCACACAAACATTCCAGACAATTAACGAAAAAAAAAAAATCATGTATCAAAAAGGATGTGCTTGCCGTTCGGTCATTGTTAGTCCGTGGCAATGAGCCGTACATAAAGCCGTCCATAATTAAGCTGTCGGGATTATTTTAATGTCTCACACGTCCACAGGCAGCTGATTGCCTGTCTTTGGGCATTTATTTAAGCCAACTTTTGTTTTGAACTCCTTGACTGTGAGAGTACAAGCTGCTAGGCTTGTGAAAGACGTCACTCAATATTAACAGGCTCCAGGCTATATGTTTGAAAAAAGGGATTCACGAGCATTTTTTTAAGCATAATCGTCAAAAAAATGTAATTATTTAGATTATTCCACGGGACACAAAAAACTATATTAGTTTAAATCATTTCTTGTTATATAATGGAAAAAATTAGTATAGCTCCGTAGATCTTCGCCCAACAAAACCGTGTTGATAGGGGCTTAAAATTTAACAACGAGTGGACGAGTAGTGAACTTGATGGAGTAGAGGTCACTTAGCAGCGTACACTCATTTAAAACTGGAACATGCAGTTTGACGTTTGAACTTGAAAATAATAAGAATCACTTCAAATATATGTATATACTCGATACTATATCCACTGTCTGATCGGATTTTCTTTTTGTATTATCAAGGTACATCGAGGATGGCAAGCATGATGATGATTTACGCTTTGAGTTAACAAATTTAAAAAACTATTTCGGATGACGGGAAAAGTTAAATCTACAACGATTCAGATAATTATTGTAACAAGAAGTGTTAAAATAAAAAAAATTTGACTTTTCTATTATATACGAGGATAAATCTATAGTATTTCCTGAATTTTTAAATTTATTACAAGATCTTGGCTTCACATTTTTAATTTTGATAGAACCCTCGTAAACTTAGGTGGCTTATTATCACTTGAAGGACAAATGAAAGGAACACAGATATCCAAATGCGAATCCAAGATCTTGTAAAATATGGCACTTTATTTAATTATTTATTTATTTATTGTCAGCTATGAACAGCAGACATGAAATTAAAATAATTTAATATGAATATACATAGTATAAATATCAAAATTATAGGTTAAATATTAAATTAAATGTTGATAT
>JAWNNU010000674.1:0-62976 GCA_035044585.1 Scaptomyza polygonia
CGGAAGTCCCAATCTCCCTGCGCACGCTACATTCATATATGGAAGAAAAGGCACGGGATACAGCAGCACTTAGGTGAACGAACACCCCTAATTGCAAAATCTCTAAAATAATGTGCAAAACATACGACGAAAAACTGATGCAATATATGCTAAAACTAAAAAGGCATGACTGCCGAAGGCTTGTGGGTCTATTGACCTTATGTTAATCCATCATGGCTCGTACGCTCATGCGTTTTCTTTTTCCTATAACGAATTTTTTCGTTATTGTTGCATTTTATGTACGAATTACGTTGAGAATGCGAATCAAAACAATAACACATTTTTTCATTTACCGTTTTGTTTTCGTGTTATGTTTTGCTAATTCTCCGATCTTCGCTGCACAGTTTTTTATGAACATTTTTTACTGCTCATTGCACGTCAAAGTTGTATGTATATGAAGACGTAGCAGTTGTTGGGATAACTCCGTTATTTTTTATAGGCACAAAGGCAAGGAATAACGGATTGTGATTATCTGTATTTAGAAAAGTTGTACACATTGTAAAAAAGTGAAAATAGTCTGCAATTGACTTTGGGACATTTCAAACATTTCTATATAGCGAAGTATTTTCTTGTCCCCTTCGGATTCGCTATATGGAAGTTCGACTGTACTAACAATGTGATTTAAAAAAAAAAAGTAGAATACGTCTGTCCTTGTGCTTCAAAACTAATAAAGCGGTAGCCTAACAACAACCACATAGATGTTTTATTATACCCTGAACCCATAAAATGGGTAAATCAGGGTATAATGGTTTTGTGCAAAAGTATGTAACAGGCAGAAGGAAGCATCTCCGACCCCATCAAGTATACATATTCTTGATCAGTATCAATAGCCGAGTCGATATGGTCATGTCCGTCTGTCCGTCCGTCTGTCCGTCTGTATGAACGCGTAGATCTCAGAGACTACAAGAGCTAGAGACTTCAGATTTTGAACATAAGTTCTCCTATACCATAAGCAGTAAAAGTTTGCTTCAAATCATCGGTAGCTACTCTGGTTTTTGATATACACATCGATAGCAAAAAAATATCGAATTTGGAAAATGTAAAAATGGGGGTTGGTGCAATGGGTAACGATAGAACTTTTCTTAAAATTTCGTTCAAATCGGTTAAGAAACACCAGAGATATCGTAAAGTTAAGTCAGTTATGAGTTTTGTTTAAAGTGATCATTATTTGAAGCATACATTTTGGACGCAAGGACTGCAACTGGGTTCAGAGTATCTTCTGGCTGGCTATCCCGACTAAAGCCTTCTTACTTGTTTTTTAGCTGTTTGTTGTCATTTGGCTTATCTTATGCTTTTTACTGCAACACTGGTTAGCATCTCTGATATAAATAATACAAACATTGACTTGAAATATAATTTATATAATATAATTATTATATCAAAATTTCTGCATAGTTAAATTTAAAATTGTAATTTTGTTTTTTTTTTATTGAG
This sequence comes from Scaptomyza polygonia, assembly GCA_035044585.1. NCBI lineage: Eukaryota > Metazoa > Arthropoda > Insecta > Diptera > Drosophilidae > Scaptomyza > Scaptomyza polygonia. Next base: position 1,474 of record JAWNNU010000674.1, read on the forward strand.
GGCCGATTTCTCAATGTCCGGTTAGCGTAACTATCCCAAGTTTAGACAAAATTGAGCTTCTCAATGTTCGTTTAGGGCTTAGCGTGCGATAAACTTAACCGATGCCTGAGTGCCAGCTAACATTTATTGTTCTTTAAAGGGCCGATATAAATATCGCTAACACTATCGTTAGGCAATTACCTGATTCAAGCCGACACTTGCATTGTATATGTTTTATTATTATACAAAATATTTTGGTTTGACTTCACAAGAACATTAACTGCATGCTTCTCAGCAACCGAAACGTTTTTCTTACGTTGGTGTTTTAAGCATTTGTTTCGAATTTGACAGTCACAAAACAAAACAAATACCACACCAAAACAGCTGATTTCCTCGTAATTAGTTGGTATCACCATTAGAGCGATAGTATCTGAACGAATAAGGTTAACTTTGCATTGAGAAAACCAAACTGATTTCGCACGAGCATTAAAGTAATGCCGAGATTAACTAATTGGCACTTTAACTGGACATTGAGAAACCGGCCCTTAATGCAATAACTTTGTTACTGTTCACAAGTTGCGAAAATCAGGGCTGCCACCGTGAAGACGGATTATCGATAGTTTAGTTCCCGATAGTTTAAATGATATTTTTGCACGGGCATATTAATTTTTTTGGTGCAAAACCATGATTAAATGTGCAGCAAAAACAATAAAACATGATTTCAGAAACTTGCACGCAAATTTCTGAATTATTAAATTGGGGTAAACATATTTTATTGTGATATAATTGTTTGTAGCTGAGCTTGTTGACCCCTGGCACGGAAAAATTAATGTATAAAAATTTAATTATGCCCGATTATCTTAATGAAATGTCCACATTTAGAAGCTATCAGTCATGACCGCATATATATCGAACGAAACGAAATCAAGTCTACTTTGTATTAAAACAAGTAGAAACGTTGCAGTCGGACGCACCCGACTGCGGTATACTCGATACCAGTAGTAAAACAGATTAAAAGAGAGCTGATTGCAATGGTGTGTGGATACGGAAGGGGTGTACGCTGCCTCAAAGATTGTCTGGTGCAGATGGGGATACCAAAAAGTTATCTTCCTTCCAAATTTGGTGACTCTACCTCAAAGTTTGTTAAAGGTAGGGGCTGGGGCGGTATGGGGGCGTGGCATCAACATTTTTGCTGCAGATCTATGTATCATGTCAATAGCTGTCCTCAAACCGAATTTGATTACTCTAGCTCAAAGTTAGTAGAATACGGTGGAAAAGGGGGCTGGGGGCTGGTGTTGGGGGGGCGTGGCGTCCAAAGTTTTGCTGCAGATCTATTTATGATGTTAATTGCTATCCACATACTAAATTTGGTGACTCTAGCTCAAAGTTAGTAGAATATGTTGGTGGGCTGGGGGCTGGTATGGGGGGCGTGGCGTCCATAGTTTTGCTGCAGATCTGTTTATGATGTTAATTGCTATCCTCATACCAAATTTGGTGACTCTAGCTCAAAGTTAGTAGAATATGGTGGAAGGAGGGCTAGGAGCGGAATGGGTGGTTGGCGCCATCCAAATTTTTTGGGCTTTTTCATCACCAATCTTGGCACCAAATTTGGCGTCTCTAGCTCAAAAAATGTGGAAATTATAGGCGTTTTTGATTTCAAAATGCATGGGGCTCGGGAACGGGGGGGCTTGGCTCCAAAACTTTCATGCAGTTTTTTGGGGATCGTTAATAGCTTTTTTCCTACCAAATTTGGTGACTCTAGCTTTAACGCTTTGGAAAATACACGCATTCCTGTTTTTAGTGAAGCATTGGGGCAGTTTGGGGCAGCTTGGGCAGTATGGATTGGCGTGGCATTCAAAGTTTTTATGCATTTTTTGGGAGTCTATAATCACCTATTTTGGCACAAAATTCGGTGGCTCTAACTCAAAAACTGTAAGCGATATAAGCATTTATGTTTTTAAGCTGCGGGGGGCTGGGGGCTGAATGGGTAGGTGGGGCTCCAAAACTTTGATGCAGTTTTTGGGGGGTCGTTACCAGTTATCTCCATACCAAATTTTGTGACTCTAGCTCAAACACTATGGAAGATACACGCACTACAGTTTTTAGCGAAGCGGATAGGGCAGTATAGATGGGCGTGGCATCCAAAGTTATAATAAATTTGGTTGGGGATCGTCAACACCTATCTTGGCACCAAATTTGATGGCTCGAGCTCAAAAACTGTAGAAGATATGGGCATTTTTAGTGTTAACTGCGGGGGCTGGGGCGGAATGGGTGGGCGTGGCTCCAAAATTTTTGATGCAGTTTTTTGGGGATTGCTAGTAGCTATTTTCTCCCCAAATTTGGTAGTTCTAGCTGTAAGGGCTTGCGAAATAGCTGGATCTATCGATTTTGCGTTATCGAGTTTATCGATTTGCCAGCCCCCTAGTTATCGTAGAACTCCAATCTTGACACTTTAATTTACTATGCCATAGATAGAGAGATTTGCAAACACCATGACAGACACCATGACGGACATTGCACAAACCCAATATACTCTTTACCTACGGTATCGAGTATAAAAATCCGAGTAATTGATTGATCATTGAGGTTGCTAAAGCAATTTAAAGTCTTAAAAATGAAGCAAAATTTTGCATGTTTTTGGTCTAATTTATTTAATAGAAAATGTAATCACTACAATATATTTATAGTTAAAAATAAAGGTTGAAGTTTTGGCTCAAAATTAAATTCATTTGAGGAAAATCTTTTCATTAGTTCATGAGCAATGAGTGATTCTGCGAAGCAACCATTTTACCACAACAACTTTTTTGGACACACTCATTACCTTACGTAAGACGTATTCTACGTCAAAAACATTTATTTACATCAGGCAGCTAGTTCTGATACACCATTACCGCTAACCGTTGTTGTTTCCAAATACACTGTAGAGCATGAACGTCTGTTTTCAAATTGTAAGAAGTGTCTTAAAGGATAACTTTACAAACTAAACTCCGTCATGTGAGTTCAGTCCTCATCGATACCATATTTGTAATTTGAAACTGCTTCCGATTCTACTATTAAGTCCAGTTGACAGCTTATTGTCATTCCATGAATCAAAATACTGCAAATTTAATGTTGATTAAACATAAATAAATATATTTTAATATGTAACAAATATTGCACAAGAAACAAATATTAACACAATAAGGTTCAAGAGTTAATTAAAAGTAACAAAAATTTTTTTGACAATAACAGGAAATGTGCTAAACCAATTGCACACGCCAATAAGAATAAGAGCATAAGCCAGACGTTAAGTCAGCAATAATGTACATTACATTTAAGTTTTCTTGTAATACAAATTAATAAGTTGATTCTCGCTACAAAAAAGCTACAGTCGTGTTTTTATTATAAGTTATTTTTTTAGCCAAAACTCCGGTCATTGTACGAAATTTGCGCGTCTGGCACATTATGAGGTTGCTGCAGGTAGGTATTTTTTGTCGTTTTCCTTATATTTTTTTTTCTGGGCTGACTGGTTAGTGCACACAGTTGGGCATTAAAAGTTCCGGAAAATATATTCTAAATGGAACAAGTGAGAAGGCTCTAGTCGGGATAGCCCGACCAGAAGATACCCTGAACCCAGTTGCAGGCCCTCCTCCTAAAAGTAGGCTTCAAATAATGATCACTTTAAACAAAACTCATAACTGACTTAACTTTACGATATCTCTGGTGTTTCTTAATTTGAGGAAAGTTCTATCGTTACCCATTACACCAACCCCTATTTTTACATTTTCCAAATTCGATATTTTTTTGTTATCGATTCCATGTGTATATCGAAATACAGAGTAGTTATCGATAATTTGAAGCAAACTTGTTCTGCTTATGGTATAGGAGAACTTATATTCCAAATCTGAATTCTCTAGCTCTTGTAGTCTCTGAGATCTACGCGTTCATATAGACGGACAGACGGACGGACAGACGGACATGGCCAAATCGACTCGGCTATTGATACTGATCAAGAATATATATACTTTATGGGGTCGGAGATGCTTCCTTCTGCCTGTTACATACTTTTGCACAAAACCATTATACCCTGATTTACCCATTTTATGGGTTCAGGGTATAAAAATGTGTAAAGGATGTTTGATCGAGTGATTTTCGCTTATGTAATGCTCGTTAACCTTTGCGTGTTCACAGCTGTGTGGGCAACCCATAATTTAAAGTTTTTATACCCTGAACCCATAAAATGGGTAATGTGCAAAAGTGTGTAACTGGCAGAAGGAAGTATACATATTCTTGATCAGCATCAATAGCCGAGTCGATATAGCCATGTCCGTCTGTCAGTCTGTCCGTGTGTATGAACGCGTAGATCTCAGAGACTACAAGAGCTAGAGAATTCAGATTTTGAATATAAGTTCTCCTATACCATGAGCAGAACAAGTTTGTTTCCAATTATCAATAACTATTCTGATTTCCGATACACACATGGAATCGATTACAAAAAATATCGAATTTTGAAATTAAAGAAATGGGGGTTGAAATAATGGATAACGATAGAACTTTTCTCTTTATTTTTATACTCGGTACCAAAGGTAAAGAGTATATTGGGTTTGTGCAATGTCCGTCATGGTGTCTGTCCATCTGTCCGTCCGCATGTTCGCAACTTTTTTCCACACCCTTCAAGTTAGAGACTTCAAACTTGACAAATCTCTTAATCTATGGCATAGTAAATTAAAGTGTCAAGATTGGAGCTCTACGATAACTAGGGGGCTGGCAAATCGATAAACTCGATAACGCAAAATCGATAGATCCAGCTATTTCGCAAGCCCTTACAGCTAGAACTACCAAATTTAGGGAGAAAATAGATATTTGCAATCCCCAAAATACTGCATCAAAAATTTTGGAGCCACGATCACCCATTCCGCCCCCAGCCTCCCCCGCAGTTTTACACTAAAAATGCCCATATCTTCTACAGTTTTTGAGCTCGAGCCATCAAATTTGGTGCCAAGTTGTTGACGATCCCCAACCAAATTTATTATAACTTTGGATGCCACGCCCATCTACACTGCCCTATCCGCCCTCAACCGCACCAACGCTTCGCTAAAAACGGTAGTGCGTGTATCTTCCATAGTGTTTGAGCTAGAGTCACAAAATTTAGTAGGGAGATAACTGGTAACGACCCCCCAAAAACTGCATCAAAGTTTTGGAGCCCCACCTACCCATTCAGCCCCCAGCCCCCCGCAGTTTAAAAACATAAATGCTTATATCTCTTACAGTTTTTGAGTTAGAGCCACCAAATTTTGTGCCAAAATAGGTGATTATAGCCCCCAAAAAAAGGCATAAAAACTTTGGATGCCACGCCAATCCATACTGCCCAAGCTGCCCCAAACCGCCCCAATGCTTCACTAAAAACGGGAATGCGTGTATTTTCCAAAGCGTTAAAGCTAGAGTCACCAAATTTGGTAAAAAGATAGCTGGTAACGATCCTCAAAAAACTGCATCAAAGTTTTGGAGCCTCGCCCCATTTAATAATAATATTTTAAGTTTGTTCAATAGTTTTTGCAAAACCTTTTCTTGATAATCGCCTTAGAGGCCTGGCAGGTAGTAAGCATCTTGCGAGCGCACTTTGGTGTCTTCTTAGCCTATCACTATATCTGCTAGTGTGCCTTCCAATCTGCTCCTCCACTGTATGCAGGTTCAGGTCACGATGTAGGGTGGTGCCGCGTACATAAAAAGGACAGTTGGTAATGGAACGCATGGCACGAATTTGCAATACCTTTATGCATTTAAAGTTCGACTTTGCAGCTATTCTCCAAATCTGCACTCCGTATAGCCAGATTGGGGCTACACAATGCACGTAGACTGCTCTTTTGGCTCTGAGTGACATGGTGCTTCTTCTGTTGATCAGCCACCGCAGTTGTTGCATTCTTAGACCACATCTCTGAGCCGTAGCTTTCAAATGAGGGCCAAAAGTCAAACGCTTGTCAAGGGTGATCCCGAGGTACTTAGCCTGCGAGGGCTGTTCCAAAGTAACTGCACTGTGCAGTAACTGCCTTCCAGTTGTATGGGTGGGGTGTGGTCAATAAGGGTCTTCAAGGTGAAGCAGGGATTGGTGGTCTTTAGTGGATTGACTTTTAAATTCCATCTTTTGCACCATGCAGCCAATGTGATAAGGTACTATTGGATTCCATCTGCTGCTTCATTGCGACATTCAGAGTTTTAGAGCAGTGCAATGTAATCGGCGTAGGTAGCAAGTAGAGCCTTCCTGGGAACTTCCATATGATACTCATTTGGGCAGGGCAAATCTGCAGTATATATTGAGTAGAGCAGCGGTCCAAGGACGCTGCCTTGTGGGACTCCTGCTCTCATATGGCAGGAAATCGAGTAGGTGTTCCTAACCCTGACCATAAACTTCCGTTCTTCCAAGTAAGAACGTAGCACTCCGTAGTATGGTGCTGGGAACAGCTTTTTAATTTTGCTTAGTAGACCGACATGCCAAACTCTGTCGAATGCTTGTTGCATATCAATGAATACAGCATTACAGTGTTCAAGATCGTCAAAAGCCTGTAGAATGTGTTTTGCCAATCTGTGAACCTGCTCCACAGTGCTGTGTCCCTCTCGAAATCCAAACTGGTGATCCGGCAGGATACGGCGCTCTTTATACTCGATACAGAAGGTAAAGAGTATATTGGGTTTGTGCAATGTCCGTCATGGTGTCTGTCCGTCTGTCCGTCTGTATGTTCGCAACTTTTTTCCACACCCTTCAAGTTAGAGACTTCAAACTTTGCAAATCTGTTTATCTATGGCATAGTAAATTAAAGTGTCAAGATTGGAGTTCTACGATAACTAGGGGGCTAGCAAATCGATAAACTCGATAACGCAAAATCGATAGATCCAGCTATTTCGCAAGCCCTTACAGCTAGAACTACCAAATTTGGGGAGAAAATAGCTACTAACAATCCCCAGAAAACTGCATCAAAAATTTTGGAGCCACGCCCACCCATACCGCCCCCAGCCCCCCCGCAATTTAACACTAAAAATGCCCATATCTACTACAGTTTTTGAGCTAGACCCTCCAAATTTGGTACCAAGATAGGTGGTAACGATCTCGAACCCAATTCATTACAACTTTGGATGCCACGCCCATCTATACTGCCCTATCCGCCCTCAACCACCCCAACGCTTCGCTAAAAACGGTAGTGCGTGTATCTTCCATAGTGTTTGAGCTAGAGTCACAAAATTTGGTAGGTAGATAACTGGTTACGACCCCCCAAAAACTGCATCAAAGTTTTGGAGCCCCACCCACCCATTCCGCCCCCAGCCCCCCCGCAGTTGAAAAACAGAAATGCTTATATCTTTTACAGTTTTTGAGTTAGAGCCACCAAATTTTGTGCCAAAATAGGTGATTATAGTCCCAAAATAAATGCATAAAAACTTTGGATGCCACGCCAATCCATACTGACCAAGCTGCCCCAAACCGCCCCAATGCTTCACTAAAAACGGGAATGCGTGTATTTTCCAAAGCGTTAAGGCTAGAGTCACCAAATTTGGTAGGAAGATAGCTAATAACAATCCCCAAAAAACTGCATTAAAGTTTTGGAGCCGCGCCCCCCCTGAACCCGAGCCCCCTGCATTTTGAAATCAAAAACGCCTATATTTTCCACATTTTTTGAGCTAGAGCCGCCAAATTTGGGGCCAAGATAGGTGATGAAGAAACCCAAAAAAAGTGGATGGCGCCCCCCACCCATACCGCCCCCAGCCCCCCTTCCACCATATTCTACTAACTTTGAGCTAGAGCCACCAAATTTGGTATGAGGATAGCAATTAACATCATAAACAGATCTGCAGAAAAACTTTGGACGCCACGCCCCCCCCATACCAGCCCCCAGCACCCAGCCCACCTTCTACCAAATTCTACTAACTTTGAGCTAGAGTCACCAAATTCGGTTTGAGAATAGCTATTGACATCATAAATAGATCTGCAGCAAAAGTTTGGATGCCACGCCCCCCCTTACCAACCCCATCCCCCCTTCCCACAAATTTTACTATTTTTGAGCTAGAGTCACCAAATTTGGTATGAGGATAGCAATTGACATCATACACAGATCTTCAGCTAAAATTTTGATGCCAAGCCCCCCCCCCCCATACCTCCCCAAGCCTACCATCCACCATATTCTTCTAACTTTGAGCTAGAATCACCAAATTTGGAAGGAAGATAGCTTTTTGGCATCCCCATCTGCACCAGACAATCTTTGAGGCAGCATACACCCCTGCAGCAGCATACACCCCTGCCGTATTCACACACCATTGCAATCAGCTCTCTCTTTTAATCTGTTTTACTACTGGTATCGAGTATACCGCAGTCGGGTGCGTCCGACTGCAACGTTTCTACTTGTTTTAATCTTCAGGTTTCCCGGGCTTATGGATCATCAAAATTGCTGCCATCTCCCACTGCTTTGGGAAGAACTGCACCCTGAACATGGCGTTAAATATGAGAGCCATGAAGAGAATCGCTCTAATAGGTTATGCCTTAAGTGTGGCATTACAAACATTGTCGAAACCAGGAGCCTTCTTTTTTGGTAATGATTTAATGACTTCGGCAATCTCCTCAACCCTGGCAGGTTTAATGGGTAAGGAAATTTGCAGAGATGTCTGTAGGCTGTCAAGTGTCTCTCTTTCCTGTTCCATTGTAGCGAATTGGTAATGAGTGAACCTATTCTCCAAATGATGTGCAAATGAATTGGCCTGCTCCTCTTCATTTCTAGCAAGTACGCCTCCCGGACCCTAATGGGAATCTGTCTAAACGGTTGTGTTTTAAGGGACTTGGTGCACTTCCAAAGCGAGTATCCAGCATCCACAGTATAGTCCATATCAGCAAGCTTCTGCTCAAAAAAGTTGCTTCGAAGTTCTCTTAAGACATTTCGTAGTTGCTTCGCAGCCCGATTCCATAAATGCTGTCCCAGGGGTCTTCTGATCGGATTGCTCGCTCCCGGAGTCTTCTTTTCTGTGTCAAAAGCTCTCTGGCCTTTCTTGTTAGGACTATTCCAAAGGTGGTGCCTGTCCGAGGAACAGTAGGCGTTGAGGCAGCCGCAGCCCTGCAAATACTTTAGCGATCCAGTTGCAAGGATCTTAGCTCCACTGACAGAGATGGCTTCTGCTAGTTCTCGCCCCCCAGGCTAATTGTAAGTGTCGCCCCAAAGCCAATGTCGAGCATTCCAGTCGCCACCAATCAAATTCCTTTGGCCAGAAGCACGTAGTGTGTTGACAAAGTATCTTTCATCGATCCTGATGCTGGGAGGGCAGTAAATGGCACTGAACTCCACGTCACCCCATCCTGTAGCTACTTTTACTGATGACATTTGTATGCTGCATGTCTCAATAACCTTTTGTGGGAAATGGCGAAGAGTTGTCCTGACGAACACCGCAGCTCCGCCAACGCTATTATTATTACGCGATGGCCTAAATGCTGGATAGAAAGTATATCCATATATCTTTACACTATCGCCTCTTTTAATTCTAAGCTCCGTCACATGAAGAATGTCTACGCTGTTGTTGTGCGCGAAGAGCTGAACTTCTTTAGCTTTTCTTGAAATGCCGTTCGTTTTCCAAATAAGAATCTTTAGTGGATTCATTGTGGAGGTAAAATGTTGTTGTGAAACTGAGTATTACGTTTATACCCAGCCCATTGTTTGATCGTGTTGGTCATTTCAAATACTTGGCTTGGCTGTTATACTGTTGCTGTTCTTGCTGCTGCTGCTGCAACCACATAAGAAACTGCTGTTGCTGTTGTTGTTGGATCTGCTGTTGCCAATCCTGAAACTGTTGCTGTTGTTGTTGTAACAATTGCTTGAACTTCAACTGAATTTGGTTGCTGAGCATTCATACGTTGTTGCTGCGATATCTGTTGCGCTTGTATATTGTGAAGACGTCTCTGTGCCGGTCCCTCCCTAAAGGGCGTTGTATTCGAATTGCCTTTTGCTACTGTGGCATAGGATACTCTTGTGTTTTCGCCAGTGCCTACAGATGGTTGATGTTGAGCAATACGTCGCTGCTGTTGAGTTGGTTGCTGCTGTGCTGTTGATTGGTTTGTACTCTTCTGGCGATTAGACTGCAAGGAAGGAAACTGTTGCTGGTCTCTGGAAATGGCTACTTGACCAGTCTTATTTGGACTATTCGCCTTTCTTGCAGGCCCCATAGATATTCGAAGAAACTTCTTGTAATTATGGCACCCTTTATAGCTGGCCATATGATTATAACTACAATGGTAGCATGTGGGCAGTGCATCTACGGGACGTGTACATTGTGTGGTTGGATGATTTTCACCACACTTTGCACAATTGGGGTGTCTGCGGCAGTATTAAGCTGTGTGGCCGTACTCTTGGCATCGACTACATTGTGCAATTTCAGTAGACTTTCGCAATTTTTCAATCCTTACTTTCTGTCGACAGAGGGTCTTTACTTGGTAGATTTATTAATTTTAGCACAAGGCTTTATATTAATGAAATAGATATTAAGTTTATCGTCTTTATTAATCCTTGAACTAGGATTGTGGATGTGAAGAACTTCATAGCCTAAACGTTTCAGATCGGCAGTAATGTCATTGTGTAAGGTGCTGTGATGTAAGTCTCTTACTATAATTCTGTGTGCTTTTTCTGTTTGCATTTGGTATGCGTGGAACTCCACACCAATCTCAGCCATTCGGCTCACGATGTTTCTGTAAGTGTCACTGTCTTTGAGAAAGATTCTGACCGTTTCCCCTTGATTAGATTTGATGACAACGTTCCTTTATAAGTTCGAATAAGTCGTTTAAGTTGTTCATATTAACAACAATTTGCGGTGGTTTCGGGGGACCTTTAAGTTGATTGCCAGTGTTAGTTGATTCTTCCGAGCATTGACCAGCATTGATTGTTTCAGTTTGATGTTCGTCAATATGATCACTGTCCTCAATCATTGCGTCTTCCTTATGCTCTTCATTAGTAGAGATATCCGTGTCAAGAATGGCAAATTTATTACTAGAGTTTATCTGTCGCCTAGTGATGGGAAACGAGTGCAGAACCTGGCTGCCGCTTACTCTTTTCGAGTTAGGGAGGGGGGAGAAAGACTTAACATTTTTTCTTTTGCCCGCTCTCCGTTTTTGAGCATTAAATAGTCTTCGGGCAGCCTCGCTTAGGGAATTCGCTGACATTTCGGGACATTTCAAGGTGGGTTTTTCCGGGCTAGTGATGCTTATTCCAGGGCAGATGCTGCTTATTGAAGCATTTGCCATTGTGTTTGTGGTGCTGCTGGTTGCACTAGTAAAAGTTACAGTTGTTGTGGTGGAGCTACTGCTTTGAGTCCCTTTGCATGCAATGCGTTGAATTTGTGATCGGCACTCATCCCTAATCTCATAAGGTAATTTTTGTGCATGATCAATTTGCTTACTTGTAAGCTGAGAGTCTCCCAAACTATTCTCATCCATTGCATTTATTAATTAGCTATGTATAACTTTTAATATGCCCGCCTAAATGTATGCATTTAATTTTTCAAGATCCTTGAGAGTGTTGGAGTGTTGGCTCAAAGCTTCTAGCTAGCACTTGAACCAGACTGATGGTGAGCTTTTAGTCCGTTGAGCTTTAAGACCGCTGAATTGCTTACACAAGCGAGCACGTGCCCGCAGGGCGGCGAAGCCCCGTTTTGTGTATTTTTTCTCTTTTTTAATTAATGATAAGGCTTCGCATCCACATTCTATCACTAACAGCGACTTTATAGGGTTACTGTTCACAGTTTGTGCCACAATTGTGGGCTTGAATTAAATAATTAACTCTAGCGAAAAAATGACGTATGCTTCTCAGCTGAACATTGCCGATGCATCGTTGGGCTAAGTCAGTTTTTAGTTTTGTTTAAATTGATCATTAAGTGAAAAATATTTCTGGGTATCTTCTAGTCGGGCTCTCCCGACTAGAGAATTCTTACTTGATTTTTCAAGTTTTTGTAAAGGCAATTGAGAATGTTAGATATCAATTCAGTCTCCCAAATATTCAGAAATATATAAAAAGATGTAAAGGGTAAATAAATATATTAATCTTAATTAATTAAACAGATTTTTTAACACATTTGTTTTTTAATTATTATGTTTTGGATAAAATATTTATATTTCATTATTTTTTAACTTTCTCTTTTAATATGTACATAGAATAGATAAAGAATTATATATTGTGTTGAAGATTTATTTCGATATTAGTTAAAATAGAAGCGTTCGTATTATTATTCATGTAAAACAGAAATGATTGCTGTTGTGAACTTTTCTATGTAAAGAGTCAGTGATGAGCAAATACTGCTCGGGGGTGTGCATTCAATGAACAAAGTACAAGAAGATGAGTCTTGTATTAACAAATTTATTTCATAACGTATAAATCACTAATAAGATCATAAACACGTGTGAGGTGGTTGCAGTTATATTACATGAAAATATTAAACGCGATCCGCAACAGGCTTCTTGTGGTTGTGACGGTCCAAACTCGACTCTTCTTAGTGTCAGCGGTGAGAAGAAGTTAAGCTGATGCGTTAAGTCGATAGCAGCACAAGAGAAAGTTAATTACTCAAACTGCAATGTTGAGTTTGCCAAACTTATGTTAAACGTCCGTACATGCCGCCCCCTTAATACTGGATCCAGTATTAGAAGCCACTAAAATACTGCATACTGAAAGGAGATAAGTGTTCGTTATGGTATGCAAAGGGAACAAAGTACATGTGACGTGTTATTGATCATCTGAGTCAGTTTCCGTATAGTTTGATATGGGTAACGGACAAATTTTAGAAACGGAGCGTTTGTAAATGCCAGCGGCTGTTCTGATCGTCGCTACTCGTACAAGACCATCCGTGCCAGGGTGCAATTCGGTTATCCGCCCGAGTTTCCATTCGTTTGGGGGTATGCGGTCATCCTTAATTATTACGATGTCGTTGATTTGAAGATTTTCTTGCTCCTGTCGCCATTTTGGACGAGCTTGAAGATGGGAAAGCCAATCTGCACTCCATAATTTCCAAAATTGTCGGACGAGGAGTTGTCCTTCCAGAAAATGACTGTTTATCGATTTGTCCTTCGATGTAGGGTCTGGTAGAGCCATCATAGAATCGCCGATCAAGAAATGCGCTGGAGTTAGCACCGATAAATCATTAGGATCGGAGGTTAATGGGCACAGAGGCCGAGAGTTCAGACAGGATTCGATTTGGATAAGTACTGTTGATAGTTGTTCATACGTCATTTTGATTCCTTTGAATGAACGATGTAGATGTGTCTTAACTGCCTTAACATTTGCTTCCCAAATTCCACCAAAATTTGGACTGTGTGGCGGATTAAAATGCCATTGAATGTTCCTTGCAGCTAGAGCCGGCACAACAAATTGTTGTACATTATGCAGAAAATCACGTTGCCAAACTTGAAGGGATTTGTCTGCGCTAATAAAATTGGTGCCACAATCGCTATAGATGTGTTTGCATAATCCGCGTCTTCCAATAAAGCGCTGAAGAGCCCAGAGAAAAGGTTGAGTAGAAAGACCAGTCACTGCTTCGAGGTGAATGGCCTTTGTTGCTAGACAGATAAATACTGCGATGTACGCTTTGTAGGTTTGATGTCCTCGAAGTCGTGATGCTTCAATTTCCAAGGCTCCAGTGTAGTCTACACCTGTAGCTTCGAAAGCTCGAGTTGGCGGATTAACACGATGCAGTGGAAGATCTGCCATAAGTTGCGTTAAGGGCTTTGGTCGATGCCGGAAGCATTGTACACATTTTCTAAGGTGTTTCTTCACTGCTTGTTTTCCGTGAATGATCCAGAATATCTGTTGAGCTGTTGCCAGCGTTAATTGGGTACCTCCGTGTAGCGTGTTAAGATGAGCGTTGCGAATCACAAGTTCAGTGAAATGGTGTGTCTTTGGTAATATGATCAGCGACCGTTGCGCTGCTGAAATATGAATAGCATTTTTGAGCCTACCGCGCATCCGTAAGACTTGATGTTCATCTAAAAACGGAGTGAGCTGTGAAAGTTTGTTAGCCTTTGATAGCTGCTTGTTCGATTTAAGTTTTAAGATTTCTTCTCCATACGTTTCCTTTTGTACCTGTCGCACGATATAATTTAAGGCATTTTGAAACTCTACTGCATGAATGGGACCGAGTTGTCGTTTTTCTGGTTTGTGTTTCAAATTGTGAATAAAACGTAGAACGTAAGCCATAACAAAGATCAATTTGTTATATGAAGAAAAAGACGATACGAAAGAGTCCTGCGTCACACAAGCATATGTATAAACTGTTTTAGAACGCTGTTCTGTTATAGTGTGTTCGGTGTTTGGAGATATAAGCTCAGTAATCGGCCACTGAGATTCATGGAGTTGTAACCAGGCTGGTCCGTGCCACCATAGACTGTGGCTTGCTAGTTCATCTGGAGAGCAACCTCGCGTTGCACAGTCTGCTGGATTATCCAAGGTCGGAACATGTCGCCATTGAGCTGCGCGGCTGTGATGTAGAATTTTGCCAATGCGGTTTGCGACGAATGTTTTCCATCTAGCAGCGTCACCGTTGATCCAAAACAAAACAATCATTGCATCGGACCAGTAATAGACGGTCGTCGTTTTGGTTGAAACACGTAGCTGATTTAGAGTCCATTTTGCTAGTTGAATGGCCAAGACTGCTCCAGAAAGTTCGATTCTAGGAACAGTCAATGGTTTAATAGGTGTGACTGCTTCGTGATGTGAGCAGATGAGTGTGTACAGTGTTGTCCTTGCACTGAACTCGAATACATGCACAGGCGGCATAGGCCCGTGAAGAACCGTCGCAAAAGATGTGAAGTTGGAGCGATTGAATATTGATGTCATCAAACCCAAGCCATCTCGAAATTTGAATGTTTTCAATTGTTGGTAGATGATAAGTGAAGCCCTTCCATCGATCTTGAAGTACCTGGGGGAGTGGTTCGTCCCATTCAAGTGCGGTTGTGAGTGAATTAGTGCGGCATATTCGAGTGCTCCAAACATCCTTTAAGATGACTTTTGCTGATGTGATTACGGGTGTGATAAATCCCAATGGATCGTAAAGCCGTGCTACTGTGGATAATAGAGATCTTTTAGTGAAAGTAGGGTTGATTTCAAATTTAATTTTAAAACCATAAAAATCTCTCTTTGGATGCCAATACAAGCCTAGAGTTTTTATAGAATCTTTGTTGTCGAATTCTAAAATGTGGGTATTGGACAAATGTGTGTGCGGAATATTGACCAATAGTGCCGGGTTATTTGAAGACCATTTTCTGAGCTCCATGCCTGCCGAACGCAATGCAGCGATGAGTTGATCGCGAGTCTCTAAGGCGACGGCAAGAGTTGCGTGTCCGCTTTGTACGTCGTCAACGTACGTTTCGTTACGTAGCACATGTTCAGCCAGTGGGTATCGATTTCGCTCATCGAAGGCGAGTTGATGCATGATACGTATAGCTGTGTAAGGGGCCGAAGCTGTGCCAAATGTGACTGTGGTCAATGTGTATTCCTGAATTTGATTGTGTTGGTTTCGCCACATAATTCGTTGATACTGAGCATCCTCGGGATGCATGTCTATGCATCGGTACATGCGTTGGATATCAGCAGCAAATACATATCGATGAAGACGCCAGTTCAAGATGACACTTCCAAGGTCATTTTGTAATTTAGGACCTATACACAAAATGTCGTTAAGAGACTTGCCGTTCGAGGTTTTGCAGGAGGCGTCGTATACAACACGGACCTTAGTTGTGAGGCTTTCATTCTTGATTACTGCATGATGCGGTAAGGTGCATGCTGTCACTGCTAACTTTCCGTTCGTATTTGTAGTGCAATGAGATTCTTCATTACCGGTGATGGCAGTTATTTGTCCAAGATCGAAGTATTCTTGAATGACATTGTTGTATCGATCTTGAAGTTCGTGCTGTCTGGCTAATCTTCGTTCTAATAGGTGAAAACGATTTAAAGCCGTTTGATGTGACTTACCTAGGACTTGTGTAGGGTCAAAATGGGTTTTTAATGGAAGACGTACCATATATTTTCCATTATCCTGTCGTATGTGAGTGCGTTTGAAATGTTCCTCACACCACTGTTCTTCAATAGTTAGATTGCGTTCGGTATCAATCTGATCGAGTTCAAAGAAGTTTTGAACAAGGGTGTCCAGAGTTGCATGATGACACTTGATGGACACGCTAGATGGTTTCGGTTTGTATAGTGGACCGAAGACGATCCATCCTAACTGAGTGCGTTGAGCGATGGGTTCGTCTGGCTTGCCCTTTCTGAGTTCCGGCAAGATGATATGTGGGATAACATCGACGCCAAGTAGCACGTCTATGCGACTTGAATTTGCGAAGTTAGGATCCGCGAGTTGTAGTCCCTTTAAATGCTGATAATCCTGTACTGTTAGATCCGTCTTTGGTAGATTTGAAGTCACGGACCGTAGTACAAAGGCGGTATCGACGAATATGTGAAAGGGTGGATTTTCAGGGGAGCCTAGCGTGAATTCTGTGCTGTAGTTGCATTTGTTGCTAGAATTCGAGCCGACCCCAGTAATCTCGGCTGTGATGCGACGTCGTGTTAAACCAAGCATTTGAACTGCATGCTCAGTAATGAGAGTAGCTTCCGATCCGTGATCGATGAGAGCCCGGACCGTGGCGTATTGACCAGTTTTGTGATTTTGCAACCGAATAAGAGCTGTTGCTAAAACCATGTTGCGTTGTGCATAAGTCTCCAATCCAGTAGCAAGTTGTGCTGTATGAGAGCCCACCAACGAGCTGTTAGCTGCAGATGGGGGTTGGGTAGATTGAAATGCTGACATATTCATTTGAGGTGAATCCTGCGAAATGAGTGTATGATTAGTACTGCTTTGAGCAGTGGGAAAATGCAATAATGTATGATGTCGTTGACCACATTGTGAACAGTTTCTGCTGCTTGTACATTGCGACAGAGGGTGCGAGGGGCTGAGGCAGTTAAGACACGCCTTTGTGTGATCGACGATATGTTTTCGTGCAAAACAATCCTTGGAGAGGAAATCTGGACAACGTCGTAGAATGTGATTGTCGCTGCAGTGTGCGCAGCGAATGGAGCTGCCATCCCCAGCAGAGACGTGGAAGCTGTTGCCCTTATATGCAGAGATGCCTGATCGTTTAGCTGACGATCGTTGAGTGATAGGCTGTCCGACCGCTTGATAATTTGTTGAGTCGTTGGACTTCCTATTTTCAATAATGTCCATGCTGACCAGACGATTATTTAGAAAGGCTTCCATAGTTGAGAAGGTAGGGATGTCCAGGGAATTGCCTAGCGAATATTCCCAGGCTTGGAGTGTAGAAACTGGAAGTTTTGTAACTAGGTAATGAACCAACCAATGAACGCAATTATTGATTGGTATTTTGAGACGCTTGCATTCATTTATGCAAACGTTGGCGATATTTAACATATTTTTTATGTCTGATGAGTTTTCATGTTTCACTGTTGGCAAGTTAAACACTGTGTTCATGTGGTGCATGAACTGCAATCGAGGATTATTGTAGCGTTTTATGATGAGATTCCAGGCCAGGTTATAGTTTGACTCAGTTAAATCCATTTGGCGCACATCCTGATCTCGATCTTCTGGCAGCGCTTGCTTTAGGAAATGAAAACGTTGAATGTTGGAGAGACTCGCATTATCATGTATTAGTTGCGCAAATACATCGTGGAAAGCCGGCCAATCTATAAATTTGCCAGAATAGGTAGGCACTGGCAGTTTTGGCAGCTGAACCGCAGACTTGGGAAGTACTTCTCGCACGGTTTCATGATGAGAGTCGTTGGATGCTTGTGATGTATTTGTTGGCGAAGGAAACTTATTATCATGCGCTTCCATAATTGTGCAATAGATCAAGGTGTAGTCCTCTTCGAATTTATTGGGTAGATTGTCCGCAAAATAAATGTGCGAAGTTGGACACTTACTTATTATAATTGCGTCATGATTTTTCTGAAATTGTTCTGATAACCCTTCTAATTTATTGAAACGTAATTGGAAATATTGTTTAGTTTTCCGCGATGCGCTGTCTTTATTGAAATTAATTAATAATTGCTTTAATCGTGTATGTCCATCGCATTGCAGAGCGTACAAATTTTCGTACGAGGTTATCTCACTCAATTTTTCAGTCGACATGCTGATTCTGTATGTACTTTACTTTGAACCTTTATGCATACAACAACAAACACTCACCCTTTTGGTCGTACGAACTTGACTCAAGCGAACAAGTGCTTCTCTTGAGTGGGAGTGAGCGACCGAGATGATCGATGCAGAGCAGTTCGACGTTTAAGTATGAACGTACAGCCAGCACGTTCGATGCCGGCGACGATGGGGAAGTGAAGAAATGTTTAAAGAAGCGTTTATGCAGCTGCGATGTCTTCGAACTTCTCCTGCTCTCCGTTTTGCTCCGTTATTCTTTGATTTGGCGAGTATATATTTACGTTTGTATTTTAGGATGACTTTGACCGACTCTCGACAACGTTATATATATATAGCTGGATTGCCTACATTATGAAATAATTTGGTTACAAGACTTTGTGAACGGTTCCCCTCATGGGCCACCAAAAATGTTGTGAACTTTTACTATGTAAAGAGTCAGTGATGAGCAAATACTGCTCGGGGGTGTGCATTCAATGAACAAAGTACAAGAAGATGAGTCTTGTATTAACAAATTTATTTCATAACGTATAAATCACTAATAAGATCATAAACACGTGTGAGGTGGTTGCAGTTATATTACATGAAAATATTAAACGCGATCCGCAACAGGCTTCTTGTGGTTGTGACGGTCCAAAACCGACTCTTCTTGGTGTCAGCGGTGAGAAGAAGTTAAGCTGATGCGTTAAGTCGATAGCAGCACAAGAGAGAGTTAATTACTCAAACTGCAATGTTGAGTTTGCCAAACTTATGTTAAACGTCCGTACAATTGCATTATGGTAGCTAAGAGCTAGAGCTTAAATTTAAATATTTAGTGAATATGGCACCGATTGTTGTGTCGCTTTTTTAAACCCTGAACCCTGAACCAATAAAATGGGTAAATCAGGGTATAATGGTTTTGTGCAAAAGTATGTAACAGGCAGAAGGAAGCATCTCCGACCCCATATAGTATATATACTCTTGATCAGCATCAATAACCGAGTCGATAAGGCCTTGTCCGTCTGCCCGTCCGTCTGTCCGTCTGTATGAATGCGTAGATCTCAGCGTCTACAAGAGCGAGAGACTTCAGGTTTGGAGTATAAGTTCTCCTATACAACGAACATAACAAGTTTGTTTCAAATTATCGATAACTATTCTGGTTTCCGATGTACACATGGAATCGATTACAAAAAATATTCGTTCAAATTGGTTAGGAAACAACGGAGATATCGTAAGGTTAAGTCAGTTTCAAGTTTTGTTTCCATTGATTATTATTTGAAGCATACTTTTAGGGCGCATGGAGTAATATATGTATTGCAACTTGGCTCAGGGTATTTTCTGGGCGGGCTCTCCGGACTAGAGCCTTTCTACTAGTTTTGTGGCTTCATTTCTCCTATTATTAATTCTAGGATCGGATTGGCAGACTGAAGAGAAAAGTTTATATTGAAATCTCCACTTAATAGAAGGGGTAGTGAGTTATAACTTTGGTTACGTAATTTTGCTCCAGCTTCAGTAAATGGCAACAAATTAAAGTTAATGAAGTCAAAGATTGTATTGATGTTTGTATCAGGTGAAATAAAAAGAGTATTGATAACGAATTCTTGTCCCTGTGAAGTTATTGAATGTGCGAAGCAAATGTCTCCGATTTGAAAAGAAGACAAAGAACTATATACTTACTCCTTATGAAAATATGTCAATAAAAGGTGCTACCGAAGTAGTTAAATGTAATTTTTTTAAAAACAGCAACACCACCTTTTTTGACATTTTACGTTGAAATTAAATGATGCATTTAAAGTTGGGTATGTCAATACTTGCGGTATTAGTGATATTAGATTTTGATAAAAGAAGAAAAAGACATTTTGTGCGTATGTTGTCATTAATATCCTGAACATGACTTTGTAGTCCCTGACAATTCAAAGAAAATAATGAAATATATGGTTTTTCTATTATGAAATAATTAAGAATTATTTTTATGGTTTCCAATCTGTTCGAAGAGTCTTTGTTATGCCGTTAACCAAAGTTAAATTTCTTCTAGAGGCGTGATAAGAGAGACCTGATTACAATGGGGTACGGATACCGCAGGGGTGTACGCTGCCTCAAAGATTGTCTGATGCAGATGGGGATGCCAAAAAGCTATCTTACTTCATTGCCGGTCGTAGTCCCCTTCTATGCTTTGTACAAGTGTAAGCAAGCGCGAGAACAGATATTTGTCCAAATGTTGACCGACAACCAAGAACGGTAAACAGTTTTTTCATTGCTTGCCGATATAATGATATTTTCCTTTTTCTGTGCACTACTCTACTATATACATTTGGAATTTGTGAGCATTGCTGACTGACATAAAACTGAAAATATTAAAGAGTATTTATGATTGACGTTCGTTAAACATTTTGTTAATGTTGTTTATTTAGTTTTAAAATTTTCAAATATTATTCTAATAGTTTAAAGCACTAATTATAATCCAATTCGTTAGAAAAGTTATTGGAGTGTGCGGGAACAAACATTCTTTTTTATTTTGTTGCATAGTTCAATAAGCGCATGAAATATAAAACTTTGGCATTTGTGTAATTTTTGGTCTTTGGCAGCAATAGGAATGTTTCTAAAATATGTAAGTCATTTTACTACTTATCGCAATTATTTTGCGTTTGTTCAATTATATAAAAAGTTTGCCAACAAAGTTTTGTGCGCTGACATTCATTGGCCGCTTCTATAAAACAATTCCTTCGCACAACTCATCAAGTTGTTTGCTATGGGCAACGTGCAAAGAAAAAATAAAATCATGAAAAGAGAAAAATGTAAAACTAACCAATTTTACTTAACTTTTGTTGCTTTTCGTTTGCTATGCAAATTTGAGGCGCTTGATGCGCTCTTAATAAGTACTCTCCTCGCGTGGATTAACGCAAAAATCCGCTGTCAATTGGTTTTCGTATTTTTTTTTTTTTTTGTGCTTGTATGCTGATTCGTATTGCACTTTGATTCCGCCCCTCATGTTTTCACACTCCTCTCAATTGCATGCAAATAATCGTTCACTTACACGGCGCCAGAACCCAGGTTTGGTGGGACTCAACGTTATTCTATTTTAGTTTTATACTGCGAAATATTAAGTGTCCTTTTCATGAAAGGCATGTAAATGCTATTTTGTTTACCAACCGATTGGGTTCAAACTTTGAAACATCTAAAGAGAAACTTATAGCTGTATACCAATATTAAGAGATGCCATACGTTTGTTTTTAAGCAAAAATGTTTGCTTAATATGTCCCGTGTTTGCTTGTTTTCTTTTTATACCCTGATTCCATAAAAATAGGTAAATCACAGTCGTCGACTAGACCTCGTACTGATCGGTTGTGTTATCGCAGAGTTCAGTTCAAAGCTTATCAATTTTTCAAGCGCCTATTTCTTTTGTCACTCATTCTCCACCTTTCAATACACTCAGAAGCATAAGTAAGTCAAATTTACAGCTATGCCTGGGCACAAAAGTCAAAGGGCGAATCGCTTTGCAATACTAAGCGACAGCCCCAAATCCAAAAAAAAAAGCCTCCACCACTGTCGGAAGCTTTCCCAGAACTCCCTACTCCTAATTTACCTAACCCCAAATTCATTATTATGTCAGCTACCGACACTAAAAACCCAATCTCCACATACTCCTGTTTTGCTGTAGAGCGTGCAATTAAAATCATCAACAAAAACATATTAAAAATTAACCAAATGCTTGATGGAAATCTACTAATATTCGTAGAGAATGCAACAAAAGCAGAGAAATTCATCGCTTCAAAAGAACTCCATGGTATCTGCCAAATATCATGTGAATACCACAAAAATCTTAATCACTGCAAAGGCACAGTATACGCCCCCTGCCTCAACAACATATTAAACGAAGAAATACTTAGGGAACTTAAGTCTCAAGGAGTAGTCGATGTATATAAATACACAAAACTCATTGATGGCAAAACAATTCCGTCCGGCGTCCGTCTTCCCCCAAAAAATACAAATATCATGGCATATCGTAAAGGTTAAAGAATATATCCCAAACCCAATGCGCTGCAAAAACTGCCAAATTATAGGCCACACAGCAAAGTATTGCAAAGGCATAACGGTTTGTGTCCCATGTGGTCTACCAGATCACAAACCAACTCAGTGCACTCGTACTTTCTGCGTGAACTGAAGGGGAGAGCATGCGGCTAGTAACAAAGACTGTCCCAAATTTAAAGAAGCACAAGAAATAATTTAAATAAAAACCACTGTTAAATGCACTATGCACTATGTACACCGACAAATTTGGTAACAACTTTTTCAGAAATAGCCGCTACAAAAACACCACAAAAATAAATCGAGACAACAACCTTACCATCCAACTCCAATAAAGAAAACAATTCTAATGACAAAATAAAAACTAAAAGCACACCCGAAAAACCTTTTGACTTCACAAACACAAAGTATACAAAAGCAAAGCTAGAAAATAACTTAAGCAAACAGAAACAAGTAGAAACGTTGCAGTCGGACGCAACCGAGTGCGGTAAACTCGATACCAGTTATAAAACCCATAAAAAGAGACCAGATTGCAATGGGGTGCGGATACGGCAGGGGTGTACGCTGCCTCAAAGATTGTCTGGTGCAGATGGGGATGCAAAAAAGTTTACTTTCTTTCCAAATTTGGTTACTCTAGCTCAAAGTTAGAAGAATATGGTGGATGGTAAGCTGGGGGAGGTATGGTGGGGGGGTGGGGCGTGGCATCCAAACTTTTGCTGCAGATCTATTTATGATGTCAATAGCTATCCTCAAACCGAATTTGGTGACTCTAGCTCAAAGTTAGTAGAATATGGTAGAAGGGGGGCTGGGTGCTGAGGGCTGGTATTGCTATCCTCATACCAAATTTGGTGACTCTAGCTCAAAGTTAGTAGAATATGGTGGAAGGGGGGCTAGGGGCGGTATGGGTGGTTGGCGCCATCCAAATTTTTTAGGCTTTTTCATCATCAATCTTGGCACCAAATTTGGCGTCTCTAGCTCAAAAAATGTGGAAATTATAGGCGTTTTTGATTTGAAAATGCAAGGGGCTCTGGAACGGGGGGGATGTGGCTCCAAAACTTTGATGCAGTTTTTTGGGGATCGTTACCAGCTATCTTCTTACCAAATTTGGTGACTCTAGCTTTAACGCTTTGGAAAATACACGCATTCCCGTTTTTAGTGAAGCATTGGGGCGGTTTGGGGCAGCTTGGGCAGTATGGATTGGCATGGCATCCAAAGTTTTTATGCATTTTTGGGGGGCTATAATCACCTGTCTTGGCACAAAATTCAGTGGCTCTAACTCAAAAACTGTAAAAGATATAAGCATTTCTGTTTTTAAACTGCGGGGGGCTGGGGCGGAATGGGTGGGCGTGGATCCAAAATTTTTGATGCAGTTTTTTGGGGATTGTTAGTAGCTATCTTCTCCGCAAATTTGGTAGTTCTAGCTGTAAGGGCTTGCGAAATAGCTGGATCTATCGATTTTGCGTTATCGAGTTTATCGATTTGCCAACCCCCTAGTTATCGTAGAACTCCAATCTTGACACTTTAATTTACTATGCAATAGATAAAGAGATTTGCAAAGTTTGAAGTCTCTAACTTGAAGGGTGAGGAAAAAGTTGCGAACATACGGACGGACATACGGACAGACACCATGACCGACATTGCACAAACCCAATATACTCTTTACCTTCGGTATCGACTCAAGATAACGAAACACTCAACTCACACAGAAAAGATCACCACAAGCGACTCAGAAACAGACACAGACATCTATCACGAAAGAAACAAAAACAACGCCAACAACCAATATCACTCAACGCTCTCTGATACGGATAGTTGTGATAAAACCTCTCAAAGCCCTTTTGGGATTGCTCGCTCTCTTTCTCGGTCCCACGAAGGCCTATTATGATCTATGCATTAAAGCGCAGTTTTCGCTAAACCGAAAGAGAGAGAGCGAACAAGAGAGAGATTATAAAAAGAACACAAAAACCAATACATAACAAACTAACACAACTCACTCACTAACCTAATGACTTTAAAAATATTACAATGGAACATAAATGGGTATAAAGACAAATACCATAATCTCTCTCTCTTAAAAAAAAACCAAAACCCACATATAATAGCCCTACAAGAGACCCATATAACCGATCCTAACTCGAAAATTCCCATACCAAACCAATTCTCACTATATCATAAGAATGATATCACCTCGCTAGCTCCTAAAGCTAACAGAGGAGTAGCACTTCTAATATCAAAAAATATACAACATAAAATAGTAAACCCCCAATCAAACATCTTAGCAACATTTGCAGAAATTCAAGCCAAAACACCGTTTATAATTATTAACACCTACCTTTCTCCCACGGACAAATTCATAGAGCAAGACCTTCACAAAATGATAAACAGTTTCAATAAGCCAGTTTTATTGCTCGGAGACTTTAACGCCTGACATTCCCCTCTGGGGATCACCCTCAAACAATCCAAGAGGAAATATTATAGCAAATTTTGTACATAACAGCAATTTAATTGTACTAAACAAAGGAGACCACACACACTACTCCACCCATAACACCTTCACACACGTTGACCTAGCGTTTTTCTCACCACCACTTAACCTTAACGCCACCTGGGCAATATATGACGATCTATACGGGAGTGACCACTACCCCATTCGGATACAAATATTTCCATAGCAAAAACAATAACAGCTTACAAAACACATAGATACAAACTTCATTCAGCGAACTGGGAATTATTTCAGGAAAATATAGACACACTAACACAAAGACTAATTACAACAAATAATACAAATCAAACAGCAGCCAAAATTCTCAAAATAGTTAAGGCATCCGCTAACAAAGCAATACCCACAACCAACCCCAACAGAAAGAATAATAAACACATATACTGGTGGAACCTAGAACTTGAAAAATTAAAAATGGAAAAAATAAAATGTTTAAATAATTTAAGAAAACACCTAAGCACAGAAAACATGCTAATTTACAAAAAAGCGAACGCAAGGTTTAAATATACAGTAAAAATAGCACAAAGAATATGCTTTTCTAAGTTTACAGAAGATATAAACCCTAGCACAACAACCAAAGTACTCTGGGAAAAAGTTCATAGGCTCTCGGGGATAAGTAAAATCACACACATTTATGCAATACAAACAGCAACAGGAAACACATGCGATCCAACAAAAATAGCCGAAGCATTTTGCAAAACAAATTATTCAAACGACTCAAATTTCTCAAGCACCTTCAACAACAACAACACATAGCCCAAACATCTATCACATATACTCCAAGAAACAGAGCTAAAATCATTGAAAAACTCATAGCAATTTTAGAATTGCAATCCTGTCTAGATTAGGGTTTCCATCCGTCCTGGCATTCCGGGACATGTCCCGCTTTTGCAGGTAATGTCCCGGTGTCCCGACCCGACACGAAATTGTCCCGGTTTTCTATTGTTTCGATGAATAACGGATTTTTTAAATGGCTGCAACTAGACGACGCGAACTTTTCGTATGATGAAAGTGTAGCGAAGTGTGTTGAATAATTTTTTGAGAAAAACATTTCGATAGACGATATACTCTTGTTCGACCAAGTTGCCAACTTGAAGAAGTTTTTGTCACGACAAGTGAAGACGTTTTTTGAGCAAGGCTCTGCAGATAAGCTGGTACAGTTTTTTGCAGCAAACGTAAACTCGAGCTGTTACTCGGAACTTCCGAGTCGGAAGTATTGAAAATAGCAGAATTCTTGGTCTAACGTACCGGAATGGCCTGAGCCCCAGGTGGTCACCCTACATATGCCGTATTCGCCGACCTATATTTGCTCATTTGGCTCGTGACATTTTTTCTTGAACAGTTCGTTTGACAATTTAATTCAAAATAAATTGGTACGTCTAACTTCTTTTTGGTCTCGGTAGGATTTTTAAATGAACCGACTTTTCACACACGGATTAAAATTTAAAAATCTATATCAGTTGCGCACACAATAAAACAGCTTGACAGAATGTACGCACTTTTTAAACACGGATTCGAATTTAAAAAATTTAATTTTGTTCCTCACACAATCAACTGGCTTGACTAAATGTTAAAATTTCAAACTACACTTTACTATCTCGAAATATAGTTTGAAAAACCAACAGACACAAAATTCAAAAGCAATTGTATATTTAAAAAGTCATTTACGAACAAACCAATTATTGGTGGACCACCCTTAACATTTACGGGGATGGAAAATATATTCTAGCCGATTCTTAAACCTACTGAATACGCATATAAAATTTCATAAAAATCGGTCGGGTCGTTTCGGAGGAGTTTAACGCAACCCGTGACACGAATTTTTTATATATATAGATAGATATATTTGATTACATCCAACTCTATTTTTACACGGTAGATACGTTCCTCAGAAATCCGTGTAAAAAAAGAGGCGTTTTCTATAGTAAAATGGGGGATACGTTTCATGTTATTTGAAAACCGTGTAAGATGAAATAAAGAACTTTATTTACTGCATACAAATTCTCATTTTTCGTAATGGTCCTGATTGTAATGGACACAATAGATCCTAGTGGTCGCAGTGCACGATCCTCAAACCAATAATAATAATAATGGTCCTGATAGTAGCTTTGTTTAAGCTAAAATCCTTCCCCACAGATGTTGAACCTTCATCTCTTGCCAGACAGTCCAAGATTTTTAATTTTACTTCCAAAGATACGGCTTGCCTTTTACGAATCTTTGAAATTTTGACATTTTATTAACTGTAGTAAGGGCAAAAATTTTATTTTTAAAGCTTAATTAAAAATTTATAGATAAAATACCTTTTTTCATTTATTAAGTTCAGAAATGTTCAAATCTAATTGATAGCACGAACAATTGGTAAAATATTGCGACCTTATAAACTTTAAACACTTTAATTAGGCAATATGTATTTTATGTAAATATCATGCGAACAAAATATGTAGGTAAGAGTTATCGAATAAGGAGATTTCCCAGTTACTACGATGTTAGTTCATTTCAGCAATGGTGCCAAGTGTTGTAAAAACAAACATAATTACAAAACTGTGATTTTGAAACCGTACTAGATAAAACAATTTTTACAAAAAAATTTTTCCAACCGTGTTACTTCAAATCCGTGTAAAAAGAAACCGTGGGTGTACTTACTTACAAAAAACGTTGATTTAAGTGTTAGTTTATTAAATTATATACAACTTGTTTAATTATCATTATTGAACGCCCTACCTTATTGCCAAAATATAAACAAATATATTTAACAGGTATAATATTGAAGTATCCCATGTTTTGCTATTCAATTGCACAAAGTTCGTATAAAGTTAATACTTCCATTCTTAGTTGGATTGCATCAAACAAATTAGGTCAAAAGTTGAGACAAGAGAACTAAATTGCAGTTGCTTCTCTTGTGAACACACATAAATTTTTACTGTTATTGGTTGCCGCTGCGCTATGTGACCCTTTGCCAAAACGCTGTCATATATTAATTTTTCACATGCCCTTAAGTTAACTCATGTAAAATTGATATAGTTGACCGATCTCGATAATTTTTTTTTTCCATTAATGTTTTATAAAAAATAAACTAAGCTCAATGGTTTTGACCTGAGACAAGCAAATTTTAGAGAAATCACCTTCCTTTGGTTCATAGCAATTAAACGCAAAAAAACAAATCAAAATATCTTGCGTGGGTTCCGAGCTATTAATTAATGCCAGTTTTTTGGCAAAATGCCCATAGTGCGTTGGCCCGCCGCTTGCCTTGAAAGACACTGAGTGCAAGGGCAACTGAAACAACACTATATGCACATTCTATCCGCTATCGCGCTTCGCGCACTTATTGCTCATATGTGTACACATCAAAGACGCATATGAAATATAATGAAAAATTTATTGCGGTAAAATGTTCTTTACTTACGGATTCAAAAACTTAATATGTAACAATACTATACTTTATATACTGATCGAAAGCTATCATATTCAATTAACTCCTATATGAATGAGATTTAATTTGGGTATGTATAAGGTATACAAAAATCATAATGAACGAGGCGATAGTGGTCGCAAACATTTTTACTTCAAATCGCACCCCTAACCTTCCGAATAACTTATTCTACTTTAAACAAGTAAGAAGCCTCTAGTCGGGACAGCCCGACTACAAGATACCCCGAACCCATTTGCAAAAAATTATACTCCATGCGCCCTAAAAGTATGCTTCAAATAATAATCAATTGAAACAAAACTGAAAAGGGGTCTTGGTCGAAATTTTGACATAAGTTCTATCGTTACCCATTTTTTCAACCCCCATTTTTAGATTTTTCAAATTCGATATTATTTGTAATCGATTCCATGTGTATATCGGAAACCAGAATAGCTATCGATATTTTGAAACAAACTTGTTCTGCTCGTGGTATAGGAGAACTTATATGCCAAACCGGAAGTCTCTAGCTCTTGTAGTCTCTGAGATCTACGCGATCATACAGACGGACGGACATGGCCATATCGACTCGGCTATTGATGCTCATCAAGAATATATATACTTTATGGGGTCGGAGATGCTTCCTTCTGCCTGTGGCATACTTTTGCACAAATACCCTGATTTAACTTTCTTTTTTTTTTTTAATTAATTATTACAGAGAATTCAATTCTGCGTAACAATTTGTTTTAAAGCCGGAGCAGCAAAGGCCTTCAGGCAGACTTATTTTTTTATATTAACATATATATTTACATTGTATACTTTGTATCTCTATTTGCAGTTTATTAATTATTTTTATAAAATTTTTTATATTTGATATATTGGGATTTGAGATAAGGATGTTTAGTGTGGGAGAATTAAGAGATTTGCAGATGTGTTAGGTGTTTTATTGTCAAGGTATCGCTATTGCAAAAAGTGCAAATAGATGCTGGTGTTTTGTTGAAGATGTGTTCGTGTGTTAGTATTGTGTTTCCTAGTCTGAATCTTGTGTATTTTATTGCGTGTTTCCTATCTATTTTAGTTGGAAGATGTGTAGGTTCCCTTGCAGGGTTGATGGTTTTGTAGAAGTGGGTGTGATCGTTCCATATTGTTTTGAGTGTTTCTTTTGTTGTAAAGTTCATCAATTTATTTATATCCTTTTTGTTGTTGATGTTGTGTAAGAGCAATGGTGAAAGTGTAGCCATTTTAGCTGCTGAGTCTGCTAGTTCATTTCCTTTTGTATTGACATGTCCAGGCGTCCAGAGTAATTTAATCCGTTTGTGAGTTGAGTTGAGTTTGTCTCGAATCTTTCCGATTGTGGGTTGGTATGTGTTTGGATTATTTACGGCTAGTAAGGTGGAGAGTGAATCCGTGCAGATAACAAATTTAGTTTTTGTTTCTTTTTGTGTGATCTCTACCGCACAGAGAATCGTTCCGCTTCCGCTGTGAAAATTGAAGAGTGCCAAGGAGTGACGGCTGATTTTAATATTTTATTATCTTCTGTGACAACGGTGAAGGCAGTTATGTGGTTTAGTTTTGATGCGTCCGTGTATAGAAAGGTCCATGACTTGTATATGTTTCTGATTTTTTCGAAACCTTTTCTGTAGACTTCAGATGGGGTACTGTCTTTTTTGTATGTCGCTAGCTCTAACAGTGCAGAGTGACTGTTTATTGTCCATGGTGGAGATTTTTCTTTGTATTTGCGTTCTGGTGTGATGTATCTGTTTAGAGCTGCAGCTTCCTTGATGATCATTTCTAGGCTTGATGGTTTTTTTGTTGCTCTTTTCCGTTTTAGTTGCCTGAGAAATGTATTTTGTAAGGAAGATCCATGTGAGTTGGTTATGTTTTTAATATGTCGTCCAATGCTCCATTGGAATCTAGTGTTTAAGTTGGGGAGTCCTGTTTATGCCAGCATGTTTTTTATTGGGGTAGTACGGAGGGCGCCTAATGAGACTCTGATGGAGGAATGGTAGGGAGTGGAAAGTTTTGCAAAATTTGTTTTATTTGTTTTACCGTAAATTGAAAGACCGTAGTCAATCTTGGCGAGTGTTATTGACTTAGCTATATTAATGAGGGTTGAGGAGTTGCTTTTTAACTTATAGCTACTTAAACATTTAATATTTATATTAAATCTATTATTTAATGAGCTGGTTAAAGCTTTGACATGTTCGTTCCAATTATATTTACAGTCGAATGTTAAACCTAGGATTTTCAGATGTTTTGTTTTCGATATGTTTACGTTATTTATTGTTATTTATATGTTAGAGCAATTGTGTTTTTTGTATATATGTAGGTGAGTGGATTTTTCCGCTGATATTTTTGTTCCAGTTATGTTGCACCAATCGAGAATTTCAGAGAATAGATTATTTATATGGGTGTTATAGCCGGGGTTTGGTTTGAAAAGTGTTTGAAAAATGTATTTTTATTTATTAACTGATTTAATTTATTGAAGGCAGTCGTCGCCCAACTCTCATAGTGAGCGGTGATAGTTTTCTGGTATAGTGTCCACACAATAAGTGAAGTAAAGCTACGTTATTGCGAGTAAACTCTTATCTCGCTTTACGATCAGTAAAGAAAATAACCGAAAACAAAACAACAAATCAAAATTAAGCATCGAACGACAACCACCTCGTTTGGCGGTGCTGAAGCACCGATCACACATAAAATGCTACGCACACCCGCTGGAGCGCGCTCATCTCAAAGCGCATAACACAATTACTACCGTCCACTTCAATCGGTAGATGACAATGAAGAAGATAGCATCAGTGATATTGATGATAAGACAAATGATGAGTCGGCAGCCAAGGCCTCCGTTAAAATACCACCTAAAACGGTTATCAAGCAAAACCCTTCCTACGTTCACAAAATCATTACTGAATGCAATATCTCTGAATACTATATAAAAGCAATATCTATTGGTATTAAGATATTTGTAAAAGAACAGGAAATCTTTGACAAGATATGTTTAAAGCTTACAGCACTTAAATGTGAATTCTATTCATACGAAACCAAAAAAACCAAGCCTTACAAAGCGGTTCTTTCCGGGCTAGACAAATTTTCAAATCCTGAAGTTAAGCAGATGCTTATCAACCTGGGATTAAACTGCATTGATGTGAAAACCATTGAAAAAACCACTCGCAGTGACCACAAACTGTAATTATACATTGTTTACTTTGTAAACAAAAGTACTACCTTAAGCGAACTCCGTAAAAACTACTCTTATCTTAATCACACTAAAGTACGATGGGAGTTCAAGACAAAATCACCAAATAAATTGACACAGTGCTATAAGTGCCAATTGTTCGGTCACGGTTCCAATAAGTGCTCTGTTAAAACATCTTGCGCCCACTGTGCCGGCCCCCACTTAACATCAGGTTGTACGGACAACACAAAGAAGAAATGCGCAAATTGTAACGGTGATCACCCCTCCACCGATGTAAGTTGCCGAAGCCGTCTTGCTTATCAGGCACTACTGATGAACAAACAGAGGTAAACAATTCAACAGTAAAAGTGAAGAAAACAACAACAGGGAAACCTCGCAAAATGGCAAGAGAACTCGTAATAATTATCAGTACACAGCTAGCGGTCCTATTCCGCAAAAAACCCCATACTATATGTATAATAATGGCAGTCCTAGTTTCAGTCAGGTGCTCACAAATACATATTCTCAGAAAACAATAACACAAGCGGTACCAAAAAACTCAGAAAAATCTGATCTCTTTACTTTTGAAGAAATAACAACTCTTATGACAGAGCTTATAACTAAGTTAGATGTATGCAAAACAAAAGGTGACCAATTTAACGTCATAACTAAGTTAGCACTCAAATATGTTTACTCCAAATAATAAATGTATAGATCATCTGACTATTATGGCATGGAATGCGCGTGCCATTCATTGTAAACGACTAGAATTAATTAATTTTCTCACTGAAAACAAAATTCATGTACTACTTGTTAGTGAAACCTGGCTAACACAAAATATGAAATTCTATATTCCCAATTACACAGTTTATAGAAACGACCGCTCTTCCACCAGAGGCGGTGGAGTCTCTATAATAGTTCATAAGTCAATTAAACATAAACAAATCGAAAGTATAAATACCCATTTTATTGAAAATGTCGGAATAGAGATTAAAGTTGATAATTCAACAACACTAAAAATCTTTTCAGCATACTTTCCTGGTTCTTCGGCAAAGTGCCTCACAAACTGTAACCAAATAATTTCAACTAAACATAGGAAAGAATTATTTAAATGCGATCTGCTCAAAATTTCACGTATCACTGGCTGTTTTGTTGTTGGAGGTGACCTAAATTGCCGAAACAGACTATGGAATTGTTCTCGGGCCAATAGTTTTGGTAATACATTACAGGAACTCTCGTCCACTGGAAAATTCGCCATTATTTACCCTCACGAGCCAACTTACATCCCGGCAAATTACAAAAGTAAACCATCCACTCTTGATATATTTCTTTCAAATTTCCCGCAAAATATTTCTGACCCCGTTGTTCATACTAATCTCCCTTCGGATCACCTCCCAGTTATATGCAAGTTTAATTCGCAAATTAAAGCAGTCAATACAAAATATCAATTACAATACTCCAAAGCAAACTGGCAAGCTTATAGAACCAGACAACCAATCTTCAAGGCCAGGGTAAACCACCTTAACACAATTATACGCCAGAAATTATTTGATCAAAACAATATTTCATGGAATCAGAAACTGTGTAGCCTGGAAAACAGCTCCAATTCATTTTGGAAATTGACTAAAGTCATTAAAAATAAAAAAACAATTTATTCCAAGTTTTAGGCATAATAATAAAATGTATCTAACCGCCCTCGACAAAGCCAATTTACTTGCCGACATCTTCGAATCGAAGCATCATACGACTGATACCTTTGCTGATCCACCTACATCTAACATTGTACAACTTACCCAAAACCAGCTTGTTTGCCAAAATAATCCGATTGTAGATAGGCAAATAACAATAAAAGAACTAAAAGCAGTCGTAAACTCTCTAAAAAACAACAAAGCCCCCGGAACTGATAATATTCCGAATATTTGCTTGAAAAATCTACCAAAAAATGCACTTAAACTTATGTCCATTCTTCTCAATAGTTGCATGGAACTTTGCTACTTTCCTTCTCAATGTAAAATAGCTAAAGTCATCCCGATTCCCAAGCCAGGGAAACCACCCGACTGTCCGTTGAGCTACCGCCCTGCTTTGTGGGTTTTCAAAAATTTTTGAACGCCTTATCAAAGCCAGGTTAAATCTCCACTTTGAGGAAAACAACATCTTACCTTCAATTCAATTCGGATTCAGATCCTCTCTGCATCCACCCACTAAAGAAAATTGCGTCGTTTATCAAAGATAATTTCACACGCAAGAAATCTATCGGCTTGGTAACTCTTGATATTGAGGCTGCTTTTGATACAGTATGGCACCATGGCCTAATTCATAAGCTAGTGCAATATAACACTCCACTATACCTAACTAAACTCTTGTCAAGTTTTCTTTCTAACAGGAGCTTCTTTGTTTCCCTATTAGGTTGCAATTCCAAAAATAAACAAATAACTGCTGGAGTCCCCCAGGGCTCGGTACTAGGTCCAATACTTTACAATGCCTACACCAGTGATATTCCAATTTTTGAAAATTGCAAAACATTAATGTTTGCTAATGACACAGCGTTATATTGCTCCAACGTAGAGTTTAATGTTATTTATCAAGAGCTTGAAAACTCTTTAAAATTGTTATCCAATTATTTCTATAAATGGAAAATAAAATTAAACGCTTCTAAAACAAAAGCAATTTATTTTAACAAAAAGCGAAAGCCAGACTTCTTACCTAACAAGAATCTGCAAAATAACGCCACAGTTATCGAGTGGGAAAGTAGCGTACGCTATCTTGGCATTTGCCTGGACAAAAAACTTATATTTAGTGAACACATCGGTAAAACCATAGATAAAATTAATAAAACCACACGTATACTATATCCCTTTATAAATCGTAAGTCAAATTTATCATTGCACAACAAAATAATTATATATAAATCAATATTTTTACCAAAAATGTTATATGGATGCCAGATATGGGGTAGCTGTGCACAAACACACCTTAAAAAAAATTCAAACTGCCCAAAATAAGTTGCTGAAAATGATTCTTAACAAACCCTTTTATTACGCAACGATAAATGTCCATAATGAAGCTAAAGTGAAAATGATAAATACTCACATATCAAATGCTACTTATAAATTTAATAATAATAACAACAATTAATTATGGCATAAAACGCTAGGTATATCAGTAGTCAGTAAGTTAGTATTTAAGTTCAAATTTAAGGTTTTTTTTTTTTCTCTGCCAAATTTTTGTTCCTTAATCATTCAATATAAATAAATAATATAATTTCAAATGTAAATATAATTCATGACAATTTCTCAGCTGTAAAGATGCAATATCTAAACTCTGATTCAAAATGTAAAGCTAGCTTTAAGCAAAATGTAAATCTCAAACGGCAAATAAAGCAAACTATTATTATTATTATTATTATTTATTGAAGGCAATGAGAAAAAACGTGACTGAAAGTAGGGAGCCTTGTGGGATGCCGTTTTTTTTCATTGGATAGGGTGTTATTTACTTTAACTCGTATTCTACGGTTGTTGAGGTAGCTTCGTATGTAATTAATGATTTTTGGGCCGAATTTCCAATCATATAGTTGCTGTATGATACAATGAGCACCCACCCTGTCAAAAGCTTTTTCCATATCGATTGAGAGTACCGATATGTGGTTTTTTGTCTCTAAATTGTTACAAATAAAGTTATCTAATATAAGTAAGGGATTCGTGGTCGACCTGTTTTGCCTGTATGCATATTGGTTAGGAGATAGGAGGTTCTCTTGGTTAAGCATCCACATACACTGCAATCTGGCTAATCCGGCTCCTGTCTAATCTGGCATCTCTATAATCCGACAATTTTTTCGACTCTTGGCTAGTCCGGTATCCTCTCTATAATCCGACATTTTTCCCTGCTTTTGTATTCATTTATTAAATCATTCTATGTATGTATGTACATTCTTATTTTTCGAACAAGCTATTTTTTCTCTTTTACGCGACCAGTAGTCGCAAATGAATAGTGGAGTACCGTTATGCGACCAGTAGTCGCCAATGTATAATGCGTCGTAAAAATAATTTTCGCTGCTTATGTACTATAATCTCATTCAGTGCACATAGTTCGTTGTGGTATGGTGTTTTAATAATATGGCTTGTAAAAAGTAATGAAAAAAACATTGCAGCAGATTTCCTGTCAGATGAAGACATTGTGGAAAACGCTATTGCTGCAGAAGAAGAAGAAGATGACGATGAGCCCACTTCAACCGACACAAAAATTGCATCGGAGGCAGTGAAACATTTTGAATATGGCATTGGATTTGCGGAAGAACAAGGCTTTACGTACGCAGAAATTTTATTGTTAAAGCGACTGCAAGATAAAGCATTGAAAATAAAAAATCAAGCAATGGTACAAAAAAAAAAATAGATGATTATCTTTTATAAATAAATAATTTTTCATAACTCACACATGTATGTATATAGTCATTTGTTTTTCTTCTAACTTTTGTCGGATTACAGATGTTTTTTTTTTCAAATTGTCGGACTATAGAGGTCATTCATTTAGTCTCTATAATCCGGAAAACTTGATAGCCCGACAAGCTTGGGCAAAAGAAATGTCGGATTAGCCAGATTGCAGTGTATCTCTTTTTGAAATGATTTTCTCTAATATTTTGGATACGCAAAGGGGCAGGGATATTGGGCGATAGCTGTTAAGTAAGTGTTTTGGTTTGTTTATTGGTATTATTGTTGCAATTTTCCATTGATGGGGGATATTGCTGGTGTCTAGTATTGTATTATAGAGGTCTAAGAGTTTGTTTATTGCAGATGGTGGGAGCTTTTTTATACCCTGAACCCATAAAATGGGTAAATCAGGGTATAATGGTTTTGTGCAAAAGTATGTAACAGGCAGAAGGAAGCATCTCCGACCCCATAAAGTATATATATTCTTGATCAGTATCAATAGCCGAGTCGATATGGCCATGTCCGTCTGTATGAACGCGTAGATCTCAGAGACTACAAGAGCTAGAGACTTCAGATTTTGAATATAAGTTCTCCTATACCATGAGCAGAACAAGTTTGCTTCAAATTATCGATAACTACTCTGGTTTTCGATATACACATGGAATCGATAACAAAAAACTATCGAACTTGCAAAATGTAAAAATGGGGGTTGGCGTAATGGGTAACGATAGACCTTTTCTCAAAATTTCGTCCAAATCGGCTAAAAAACACCAGAGATATCGTAAAGTTAAGTCAGTTATGATACTGCAGAGATTTCAAAATATAGCTCTTCGCAGACTGGTAAACGCACCATTTTATGTTAAAAATCTGGTGATCCATAGGGACCTTGGAGTTCCCACTGTCTCCGAAGAGGTAAGCCGTTACAGCCAAAGATACATAGACAGGCTCGAGTCTCACTGCAACCACCTAGCTATTAACCTGCTAGATAACAGCACCCAGACTCGCCGACTCAAGAGGCACCACCCTTTGGACCTTCCTTTTAGGCCGCCAAAAGCATGGTAACATTAAGATATTATAACTATCCCCATAAATGAAAAATTCCCCTGTAAATGTTTCCTTATAAAATTTACTTATTATCTATAAGATAGATTGTAAATAAAAATATATAATAAAAAAAAAAAAAAAAAAAAAAGTTATGAGTTTTGTTTAAAGTGATAATTATATGAAGCATACTTTTAGGATGCAAGGACTGTAACTGGGTTCAGGGTATCTTCTGGGCTATCCCGACTAGAGCCTTCTTACTTGTTATTATTTGATAATTGATATAGTCATGTCCAGGTGTGGACCCTTTGAGGGTATCTAGACTATTGCTGCCACGAATCCCTTTGATTCATAAAATGTGCCAAACGAACTCAATTTCCAATTAGAATAGCATTTGCCATGACGATCAATAAGTCACAAGGACAGGCTTAAATTTGGAAACAACGTGCTTTTCGCATTGACAACTATATGTGGCATGTTCTCGCGTGGGGAACCATCCCGTTTGTTTGTATTGGCTAAAAAAGGACTCACCTAAATAAAGCATACATTTATTGTTTTAAAACGCTTCCGACGCAGTTCGAAGCCACCCTAAATTATATATTTTAGTATTATTGACTTTTATTATATATTTGTACAAAGGGCATTTTTGCTTTGTGCATTTGGTGCGTCTCAGCTGCGACAAGCCGCTTTTGTATTAATGTTTATGTGCTACCAAAATGCAAAAAAGAATAAAAACATAATCAAATGCATCCCAAAAATCTAATCTAATCTTATCTCTTGTATTTGAACCTTATTATTATTTTAACAAAAACAACCAAGATTTAGTAAACGATTTTTACGAAGATTTTATAAGTGATGCTATTATTTCTTTTGGTCATTTTTAGCACAAAGATTTAGGGCGCATATACAGCTGTTTTTAAAAAATAATATTTTGAAAAATTTCGTACTCTAAATGTTTGTTTTTGGCCGCTAAGAAAAATGTGCTTGGTGATGCTATTATTTTTTCCGCCTTTGTACTTCTTGATGGGCCTGCTTACCGAGATTTTTGTTAATTTTAATATTTTCCATTTTTCTGTGTCGGCGGCAAACGCCCGCTTACATATACGTACATATGTACAAATGCACTACTGAATACACTTTCGGAATTTGTGTGCAACTTTATTTAAGTGTATGGTGGTTGCGAAGACAAAATTGTTGATAAGTGTCATAAAACTCACAGCATGAGTATTTATGACCAGCAATTGGAAACAGAAATTCGGCTGTGTGTGTTCATGTATGCATAAGCACCACCTTTAAATGTGTGCGTGAGCAATTGTGTATCATTTCTTGACTCGTCTCAACTTTTATGTTTATGGTCAAATTAGACAAATTCATTATAATTAATATATTTTATTTATTTGTTACATATTTTTAAACTGTTTAAAAAAATCTATACCACTATAATACATATAATACTTGAAGAATTATTTTTGACAATTTATAAGAAATTTAAATTAACACAAAACTCGAACTTTAAAAAACATAAGATTCTTTACAAACATCAATGTAGACATTTTTTATTTTACTTTACTTTATTCCGAGTTTTCGGCAACTGATTTTTACAAATGCATTACTGAATACACTTTTGTAATTTGTGTATATATTTGCATAAATGAGTTGTTAGAAAGTATCATAGAGTAAAAGTTGGGAGGAGAGTATGTATGGTATGATGAGCAGCAGCAAAACTGATATCTAATTTTAATTTTCAGAGAGCATGGGTAACTGTGATTCTGATATCGGACAATGCTGTATCTAGAATATTCTTTAGTTATTGCCCGAGCCTAAACCTACGGATGGTCGAGCACGACCTAATTTCAGTTGGCAGCTCTGAATTCTGCTCTGTGAGGTATATACCCGTTGCTCGTTCATTGCGCTAACAGTGCTGAAAAAACTTATCGGCTTGCCACCACAGTGTATGGGAAATCAGCTGTAAAATCAAAACAATCATCAAAAAACGTGCGTTTGGCGTAGTTGTTGGCTCTAGTGCGTTGACAAACAAAATGCCTCAAGGCAAATTTAAGAAAGCTACGGTACCAGCTGCTATACTTAATAAGAAGAAACAGCATAAGCAAGCAGCTTTTACACGCAGATCAAGTAAGAAAACATACAAATATACATATTCAATATTGACTAATCATTAACATACATTTGCAGATGCTCCAATACAAGCGAAGAAATGTAAATTTAATGAAACGCAAAAAGTTAAGGCGGTCATTTCAAAATCGGTCAACAAAAGTGTGGAAAGTGAGCTTCGCTCACGTGCTCATAGAGGCAACATTCAACTAAGTAAAGCCCAGGAAGCGGTGGCCAAACATCATGCAACACAGGCTACGGGAGCAGCAGCTGCCAAAGCTAGTAAGCCTGAGGAATAGTATAACCTAGTTTGAAATCTATGAAATAAAATATTTTTCATTTAACTTCATCACTTTGTCTTTGTAAGCATTGATATTGGGAATTAGAGTTTGGTTGCTCATGAGTGAGTGAGCAACCAACTGAACAAGTGAGCAATGCTCGGTACTCGTTGCTCATTTTTGTTCACTTGCTTTTTTGGTTCGCTTCCCTCTCGTACGGCAGGCATTTACTAACTAGGCTTGTTGATAATATATCAAAATATGAATATATCGATATTTTTACAAAAAAAATAAATATTTATATCGAAATATTTTTTTCACTGATATATCGCATATCGATATTGTTTGGGAATATATTTTTTGATATTGTGGTTGGTCGCACCACACCTAGAAAAATTAAAAAGAGAAGACGTGCGCGGCAAAAAGTTTTTACCTAAACATAAATGCACATAATGCCACCTGCAGCCTATGTGCTAAAGTCATAAAGTCAAGTGGTAACACCACTAATCTCATGTCGCATTTGAGAAACAAGCACCCAGAAGCATATGCAACATGTGTTAAGGTAAGAAAAAATTTAATGCCTAGGCCTTTGGCCCTAGGGAAATCGTTAATACCAGGGTCTACTTTTTCTATACAAATTTAACTTTTTTACTGTTTAAAAAATTAAATGATGTCTTTTAAGTTTTTTTTTTGTATTCTTAGTTAAACTATCTCTGTTCTTTAATGGAAAAAAGTTTGTTTAATTTTTAATTAATAAAAAGCTCAAAAAAATTAAAATGCATTTAAAGCTAATGTTATGTTGGGGGGTTTAAGATTTTTAAGCCGAAATAAATAAATATCAGATATATCGATATTTTTTGGTGATAAATATTGCAAAAATCAGATGATATTTTTAAAAACTGATAATCATCGATACGATATTTTTTTACATATTTTCACAACCCTATTACTAACTAATTGTTAATGCAAACCCGTTGTAATAGCATTGCACTTTTATGTTGCATAACAGAAATGTTAAGTAAACTTACCTCTGTTAAGTTTTTAGCATTTGACGTCGGCTGTTTTAACATGCCAGCTGATGTGCTGAACAACTGCAAAATCGGCGGGTGACCTGGATGTTAACAATTTGTAAAATAATCGCCAGCAATTAATAAACTGGTGATGCAAGCTAATAATACGCGTTTGTTCTGTTTGTTTTGCCTCATTTGTTTGGTGATTAGTAGGTGTCTTTGTATTTTTGTGTATATTTAGAAACTGATATCCACCTACAATTTTTGGAAACAAAATTTAACTTTTTAAAAAATGCTTGCAATTGTTAGTTGCCAGTGTACCACCATTTTATAGATCTGTTTGTTCTTCACCCATCAATAATAATAATAATATCACTTTTTGAGGAATTTTAATTTTTATGAAGCAACCCACAATTTCAAGTGCAGACTTGTTTGGCGAAACCACAAGTGACGTTTTAATTAACAGAATACTGTGTTTCATTTCATAAGTGTATTTGTAAATCGAAGCAAAATTGAAAATAATATGTTAGCTTCTTAAACAAAAAAGGTCACATGTTTTGCCAAAATTTATCAAAAAATTGAGATAAATGTACAAAAAAGTACTTAAGTGCTTGCAAGTCAGCATTCGGAATGGCTGGAAGGCAAACTTAGTGTGACTTTCAAGGTAAGATGTCAGGAAAAAAGTCAAATCCAAGAGTATTTTTTGTGCTTAAAGAAGAAAGAGGGCAAAGAAAGGAAGCGGGCGATCTGGCTTAGTCCCAGCAACAAACTTGTGTTCGCTAGTTCAGTTAGCATGGCTGCTCGTAGGAGTGGCCATATTGATCTTGCTACTGTTTTTTAAACATTATCAATACATCCCAAAAAGGGCAAAAACCCCAAACCTTAACACTCATAACTTTACTTATTTTGAGAAAGTTTAGTCCAGATACCTGTGAAAACAAAAAAAAATTTCTTACGATAAATCTTATTTTTACCGATTGTTCTTATGGGAGCTATATGATATAGTTGACCGAAGTCGATGATAGTTTGCAACCATAATAGATCTATAAAAATATCCTTCGCTGCCAGATTTAAACCTGATATGTTAAAAAACAAAACAAAAATTTTAGCATGTGATAGATCACATAGGTTAACCGTAGAATACGTCTGTCCTTGTGAAACAAAAATAATGAAAGTAAACATAGTATTTATATGATTTGAAATTTAAATGTATAAAACAAAAAAATCGACGGTCTGTGATTGACCAACGGGCTATGTCTCTAACCGGCCGCTAAAATTTTGTTTATAATACGTTCCATTTCAAATTTATCAAACAAAAAAGATGTAATGACAACTGCAGCAATTAACAACAAAAACAGCTCGACATAAACTCGGATTAGGCCTGACACTAAAATAATAATAATGAAAATAACAAAAATGTATGTACAATATAGTAAATGTTTTTACGTATTTATCAGGGGTGCCACAGAAAACGCTTCCGCCCGAATTCCTCAGTAATTTAAATCCACGGTGCCACAAAACAAAACGCTCACTAGTTTTGAGCAGAAGCAAAACGTCGCAAAACCCTGAAATCTGATGCTGCAACCTAGTCCGATACAGGTTTTTGGAATTTACTCCTTAAGAATCGATTTGCATATAAGTAGCCCGGTATGAAAAAAAAAATATGAGTGAAATCAACTGAACAAATTTCGTTACGTTTTTGTTAAGTCTAGTGCATGACGAATGTTGGATACCCTTATAAAATATTAGTGCTATTGTGGGTATGTTGTTCAACAATGTATTTGCAAATAATGGCATATTTTCACTAGCGTAAGTTGTCGCTTTAACAATTGAGAAATTGCTTCAATAAAAAATAGTTGATTGAACTACATATCCACAGTAGCACTTATATTTTGAAAGTGTATCCAACGTTCGCTAGTTCATTCTCTTACTACTTAAGAATCCCGTTATAATTCTTTGCAAGCATGTGTGTGTATGCGTGTATTCGAACAAACCGAAAACAGAATTGTGGTGGACGATGAATGATAAATTCTCAAATAATTTCTCAGTGCTATTGTGGATATCTTGTTCAACAATATGTTTGCAAATAATTGCATATTTTCATTAGAATAAGTTGGCGTTAAGTTAACAATTGAAAAATAGCTTCAATTATAAATAGTTGATTGAACTTCGTTGCCACAGTTGCACTTATATTTTGTTAGTGTGTCCAAAATTCGCTAGTTCATTCTCTCATTATTCAAGAAGCCCGTTATAATTCGTTGCAAGCATGTGATGGTATGCCTGTATTCGAACAAAACGAAAACAGAATTTCAAAGGTTTTGTCATTTTGGAAGAGGCCGAGTAGCACAATTTCATTTCAAAATAGTAATATAAGCTTAGATGATGATTATAAAATAATAATCTGTCAACATAAACTTTTGTTATTTGTTATATGTATAATATGAATGCAAATAGAATAAAAATATATATACCATTTTAGTATTTTCATTGATTCGTTTATTAAAGATTTTATATCGTATTAATCTTTAAATCTTTTTCTTAGACTAGTAAGCTTTTTGTGCCTATTTAGGCAGTCAATCTGAAGGAGTAAACTCCAGTCGTGCGTCGGAGCTGACACACACATTTTTTTTTTTATGTCAGAGTCAGCAATGCCACATTTCGGAATTCGGATTAACGTATTTTAACAAAATATACATGCAACCACTTTCGTTTTCTTTTAATTAAGCATTAAAAAAAATAGCTCTTTTAATTTATAGCGAGTTTAACTGCAAAATTATTTTACTTGTTGTGCAATTTGTGAAAACATTTGTGGGTATATGTGAAATGTAATCTCCGAATATTTTACTTAAAATAAAATCAGACTTCCTGATGAAGGCGGCAAATTATCGAAACGCGTAGGAGAAAAATTGAATTTCAATATACTTTTAAAACTACAATGAAACTACTGGCCGGAATAACCCACCAACAGCAACAACAAAAACAATGAAATTAAAATGGATACAACATATTTTTATATTCAACACCGAGATTTTAATTGAAGATTGAATGTAGTTTCCATAAATTCCAAGAAGGGTTTGTTTTCTCTGCTGATAAATTTCATAAGAATTATATGACAAATATAAATAATATAGAAGTATTTTCTACTCACACTCATTTCTTTTTACTTTCAAAATATTTTGTTAAATATAAGCGCTTTTTGGGATGCATTTTATAATATTTTTATTCTGTTTTGTATTTTGGTAGCCACTGTTTTGCACTGGATTATTTTTTGTGAATACAC
This sequence comes from Scaptomyza polygonia, assembly GCA_035044585.1. NCBI lineage: Eukaryota > Metazoa > Arthropoda > Insecta > Diptera > Drosophilidae > Scaptomyza > Scaptomyza polygonia. The sequence goes on from JAWNNU010000674.1 coordinate 44,825, forward strand.
GCACACGAACTTATTTGGCTCAAGAATCACATTAGTACATAAATAGTCAGACAAAAACCAACAACACGTGCTGGCTTGTCGTAGCTGAGACGCACCAAATGCACAAAGCAAAAATACCCCTCGTACAAATATATAATAATAGTCAATAAAACTAAAATATATAACATAACTAGTCGACCCGGACCACGCGTTGCTGTGGTGCTTTTTGAATTCTACTCTATGAATATATAAAATATGATACTCTCAGTGATCATCTGTTTATCGTCTCATGTCCGTCCGTTAGTAATTTCTGGCCACGTGGAATTACATTCCATGGTAGATCAAGCCTAGTAGTTAAGCACGTATATGAGCGCATCCTGCATATACTCATGAAGATATCTCGAGCTTTTTACAAATGTCGACGTTAGTGTTACCATTTGAGCTAAATTGTTTGGATCTAATTCCGCATCATTCGTGATCGCGTCTTGTTTATGTATAAAGTTTTCTGCTCGCATTTTTGTTTGGTTTAAGGCAATAAACCTTAAGCTCTCACTCTCCACTTTGACATAAATTAAATGACCTTCTTCAGCATACTAATTGGTCTCAACTTTATTCTTGTACTGATATAGAAACTGCCATTGCCATTTTTTACAGGACTTTGAATTCATATTTGGATATATGTGTTCCCGTCACTGTTCCTTTAAGTGAAAATAAACCACCTTGGTTTACGAGGGAACTATCAAAATTAAAAAACGTGAAAACAAGATCCTATAAAAAATTTAAAAGATCTGCAAATACTTTAGATTTATCCTTGTATATAATTGCAAAGTCAAATTTTATTTCTGTAAACACTATTTGTTATAACAATTATCTCAATCGTTGCAGATCAAACTTTTCCCGCGATCCGAAACAGTTTTTTAAATTTGTTAACTCTAAACGTAAATCTTCTTGCTTGCCTTCCTCGGTTTACCTTGATAATACAAAAGCAAATACCGATCAGGCAGTGGCCGATCTCTTTGCAGAGTATTTTCAATCTGTATACACATCGAGTTCATATAGTTGCACTAATTCCTATCCTTTTCAAGTTCAAGCGTCAAACTGCATTTATGTCCCAGTTATAACTGAGTGTACGCTGCTAGGCGACCTCAACACTATCAAACCCGGCTTCTTGCCTGGTCCTGATGGAGTGCCAGGTTGTATACTTAGATATTGCGCGGACTCACTTTGTAAACCCTTACACAAATTATTCAACTTGTCAGTTGACTCAGCTGTGTTTCCTGGTATATGGAAGGAATCTTTTATTATTCCACTCCATAAAAATTCTTCCAAGTCCAACGTTAAAAACTATAGGGGGATATCTAAACTGTCTGCCATTCCGAAAGTCTTTGAAAAAATTATTTGCACCCAATTGCAGCACTTATGTACTTCAATTTTATCCCCTTATCAACACGGTTTTGTTAGGCGAAGATCTACTACCACAAACCTTCTTGAGTTTACCTCACTAGTTATCAAAGGGTTTCAGGACAAAATGCAAACTGACGTCGTTTACACAGATTTTAGTAAGGCATTTGATTCTGTTAGTCATTCTTTGTTGCTTCAAAAATTAAATATTATTGGATTTCCAGCAAAACTCCTGTCGTGGCTTTCTGAGTACTTGTGTGGCCGAACACAAAAAGTAGTTTTTAAATCTTTTGTATCCAAATCTATTTTTGTTACCTCTGGTGGAACCTCAGGGGAGTCACATGGGACCATTGCTATTTAATCTATTTATTAACGATCTTCCTGCTGTTATTACTAACTCTCGTGTTTATATGTTTGCTGATGATGTAAAACTATGTTTCACCTATAATGATGATTCTCTATGTAACTTACTACAGTCGGACTTGGGAGCACTGTCGGCTTGGTGCCGTTATAACTTACTTAATTTAAATTGTTCAAAATGTAAAATTTTGTAGAGGTACCCCACATACTGCTCACTACGTGCTTGATGCTTCACCACTTGTCCGCGTTTTTGAAAATAAGGATTTAGGCATCATTCTTGATAGCAAATTAAAATTTGATTCTCACATATCGTCGATGGTCAATAAGGCCATAAATGTACTTGGCTTCATCAAGCGGTGGTCAAAAGAGTTTGATGATCCCTACACCACTAAAACGCTATATACATCATTGGTACGTCCCATCCTGGAGTATGGATCTTGTGTGTGGTCCCCGCAATACGGGATTCACCAGGATAGAATTGAATCTGTGCAGAGGAAATTTCTTCTGTTTGCGCTTAGAAGTTTTAACTGGGTTCCTGGGATAGACCTACCCCCGTATTCAAGTAGACTTCTTTTAATTAATCTTCCTTCCCTCTTGAACCGTAGAATTATGCATGGTGTAGCATTTATCACTAATCTACTTAATGGTGAAATCGACTCATCAGTTCTTCTAAGTCGAATAAAATTAAATGTTCCCATTAGATCCACACGTAACTTCACACCACTTAGCCTCGATCGGTGCTCGAGCAACTATTTAATTCATGAACCATTTCGTGTTATTTGTTCAGACTTTAACCGGCTTTATTCCCGTAATTCTTTGGAGACCTCAATTCCAGTACTAAAACGATCTATCCTTTCTACCTTATCTAATCATAGCCACTAATCAATAATCTTCCACTGGTCTGATTTGGTTTTTCTGGGTTTTTCCCAATCCACGCAACAAATGTTGGACCAGTTATATTTATTTGGAATTTCCCAGAGCTTTAACGTTAACTTTTTAAATTTTTTATCTTAATTTTGAACTTTATTTCAGATATTATAATTATTTATTTTATATTATATTATTTTAATATTATAATTATAGCTAATTTTGATTTGTCAGCTGCTCATAGCTGACATTAAATAAATAAGTAAATAAATAAATAAAATGATTTAACAATTTTTTTAAATAGTTTCCATTGAATAAAAAATTAGCGACAACTCTGTATTGCTCAGTATTCATGCATATTTTCACTCCAGTCAAACCGTGCATCCAGGCTTAAAAGCATTCGTTAAAAAATTCTTGCGTAAGCATCGTTTGGGCCATGATACAACTACAACTACTAGTTGTATCATGGTTTGGGCCATGGTTGAATTATACAAGGTTAAGTCATGCGGAGCAGAAGGAGCCTGTTGATAAGACCATGCGAGAGCAAGAGAGATAGCATAATTGCTGTTTCGATATTGCTTCATCGTCTTGTTTTAGTGAGCATAAAAGAGATGTGATTTTGTTTACATTTTTCAACAGAGGTTCTAATTTCAGAGCGTTCTGTGTTTTTGGCTTGATGTGTAAACAACAATTTAAACTGAAAAAATGTAAATGAAATAAAATGACATGAAACATGTATAAACGTAAAAAACATATAAACGTAGTTCTAAAAAAGTAACATAACCTTAAAATTCCACGAAAAATTCGTCCGCACTCACAACTTATCACGTTGACAGCTGCTTTGCGACTAACAACAGGCTCCTAAAAATTGAGCGAGCATGCTCTCACGACTTAACCTTGTATAATTCAACCATGGTTTGGGCAGATACTCGGCGTAGCATATGTTCAAACTTTGCGTGCCGCGAGTCTTTAAGGAAGAAATCAACGTTTGGTTGGGCCTATACATGTCCAACAAAAAGGAAGAGAGGTCTACAGTTTTTTTTTCGTGCATTACATTCACACTGCCTTGCATTAGCTTGTGCGCGTTCATCTGCAGTCTGTGATTGTCTTTGTAATGCCACCACATTTGCATTACGCGTTCGCCGAACTATATTTGCTCGTCTGCCTTTTTTGGCATTTTTGAAAACTTACTGTTTATGTAAATGCGATTTCTTTTTGGTCTCGGCACGGGTTTTTAAATGAACCGACTTTTCACACACAGATTCAAATTTAAAAAATTTAATTTTGTTCCTCACACAATCAACTGGCTTGACTGAGTGTTAAAATTTCAAACTACACTTTACTATCTCGAAATATAGTTTGAAAAGCCAACTGACACAAAATTCAAATGCAACTGTATATTCAAAAAGTCATTTACGAATAAACCAATTATTGGTGGACCACCCTTAACATTTACGGGGATGAAAAATATATTCTAGCCGATTTTCAGACTTACTGAATACGCATATAAAATTTCATAAACATCGGTCGGGTCGTTTCGGAGGAGTTTCATAACGCAACCCGTGACACGAATTTTATATATATATAGATAGATATATTTGATTACATCCAACTCTATTTTTACACGGTAGATACGTTCCTCAGAAATCCGTGTAAAAAAGGGGCTATAGTAAAATGGGGGATACGTTTCATGTTATTTTAAAACCGTGTAAGATGAAATAAAGAACTTTATTTACTGCATATAAATTCTCATTTTTCGTAATGGTCCTGATTGTAATGGACACAATAGATCCTAGTGGTCGCAGTGCACGATCCTCAAACCAATAATAATAATAATGGTCCTGATAGTAGCTTTGTTTAAGCTGAAATCCTTCCCCACAGATGTTGAACCTTCATCTCTTGCCAGACAGTCCAAGATTTTTAATTTTACTTCCAAAGAAATGGCTTGCCTTTTACGAATCTTTGAAATTTTTGACATTTTATTAACTGTAGTAAGGGCAAAAATTTTATTTTTAAAGCTTAATTAAAAATTTATAGATAAAATACCTTTTTTCATTTATTAAGTTCAGAAATGTTCAAATCTAATTGATAGCATGAACAATTGGTAAAATATTGCGAGCTTATAAACTTTAAACACTTTAATTAAGCAATATGTATTTTATGTAAGTATCATGCGAACAAAATGTGTAGGTAAGAGTTATCGAATAAGGAGATTTCCCAGTTACTACGATGTTAGTTCATTTCAGCAATGGTGCCAAGTGTTGTAAAAACAAACATAATTACAAAACTGTGATTTTGAAACAGTACTAGATAAAACAATTTTAACAAAAAAATGTAATTTCAAATCCGTGTAAAAAGAAACCGTGTAAAAAGAGAGTTGGGTGTACTTACTTACAAAAAACGTTGATTTAAGTGTTAGTTCACACCAATACTTTTTTGACTCAGTGTATGTCAATATGTTTATGCATACGCACTATTGTTTTGCTGCTCTATGGCAAGCGGCAAAAGCGATAAGCAAGCAGGCATAAAAAAAATAAGTACAGCAGAAGAATATAGACACGCTCATATCCATGCAATATTCGAGCGCACAGCAAACTCACAAGCTACTAGTGTATATAAACTAGCGGATTTGTGTATTGTAAACAAAGAAGCAATTATCAAAACAAGCACAGCTGAGTGTCGTTCAGGGGAACCGAATTTTCGTAACAAATGCTTAAGACATTTGTTTTATTAAGCCCGGCTGAAAAATATACGGCAACGTGGGAAAAAAGTTTCGGCTGCTGAGGAGCATATAATTGATGTTCTTGTGGAGCCAAATCAAAATATATTGGATAATAATAAAATAAACAAATAAAATAGATGCAAGTGTCGGCTTGAGTCAGCTGTTTGCCTAACGATGGTTTTAGCGATATTTATATCGTCCCTTTAACGAAGCATAAATGTTAGCCGGCACTGAGTCCTCAGTTGAGAAACTCAATTTTGACTAAGCTTGGGATAGTTACACTTACGGACATGTATGTATTTATTTATAAATTAAATTATTTTTTTATTATACTTATAGCTGAAATCTACAGCGCGCTTCCAACTTCAGCTGTTAATTTTATTTAATGTTTGCTGTTGAGTCTTTGCTCGCTTGGCGCGTGCGTTAACTCATTTTGTGATTATTTATAAAGTATGTATTATAAAGTGTATGCGTGGGTGTAATTGTGTACCTTTCATTGTTTACAAATATTTAACTCAGTTTTCCAACTATGATGCCCGTTACAACTAATCCGATTATCACAGCAATCACCAATAGTGTCAGTATTTTACGGCGGTGGCTATTGCGACTAGCAGCCGCTTTCTGTAGATGATTGCGCCCCTCCTCCACATCAATTGCCGTCTGATCAATGAGTGTATCCATGGTATCTATGGTTTTAAATGAGAACAGTTAGAAATCAAATAATAATGTGCAAAAAGAATATTAATGTTAAACATTAAAAAAGATGACTCGACTTTTACATTATTGTGAACGGTTATTTACGATACTTGAAATAATACTTGGGATGGGCTATAAATATTAATTTTTGCGAATGGTCAATGAGTGGAGATGGAGGGTACAAATTACATTTACTACATGTACTCACCCACCGCCGTTCTTTGCTCAACAACTAAGCTTCTCAGGGTGTTCATTATAACATTCACATCGAGTATATCGGCCTCAATTTGTTCGACTTGGCGCTGACGTTCTATAAGCATATCTTGTTGACGCTCGATTCCAGCCTGCTCCTGACGCTGCTGCTGCAGCAGCTCCGATCTAGCAGGCACTGCAGATTCACGCTCGGCTGCAGCGGCCACTTGGTAGCTTTGCCGAGTTGCTTCGGAAATCCTCTTCTGCTGCGTTGAGTATTTTTCGACAACGTTCTGAAACTCTTGGGTGAGTTTATCTAACTGCAGCTTTTGCTGCCGATCGCCATGACGCACTACTGCCTGCAGACGTTGCAAGTCCACACTAGCAGTCTGGACACGTATATTAGTTTTTGAGTTAATGCTATGTATCTTTTCGCGCAATGTTGACAAATCCTTTGCAGTGCCAATCAGTTTTAGCTGCTTCTCCAGTTGCTTGGTGCTGCTGTTTATTGAGGTTATATTGTGGCCAATGTCTTCGCTCAGCGACACAAACTCGGTGGGACTAAAGCCTGAATTGCCACTTGAAGCAACAGCAAAGCTTACCTCGGGTGTGGCTGTAGATGTTGATCCGTAATTGCGATGCGCGCTGCCACCCGTTGGATTGTTTAGTGCCTGTGCCATAATTATTGTATTGTGTGTGGCTTTGTTTTGATTATTATATACTCCTGATCTGCCTTTATAGTGTTTTGTATTGATCTGGTCCGTGGCGCGACGGTCTACGAATGCAAAAAGCTTCACTTGAGTTATGGGAGCTCTATCTACAAACTAATGCGCTTCGCAATACACCAACAAGCAAATTCGTTTTAGAGCCAAACAAATGATTCACTTCAGCACAACGTTTATCAGACAAGGTAACATATGACCACTGTACGTACATTTAGCCTGAGTGTGTGCGTAAGACTTGATGTGTGTGTGTTAGCTCACTACAGACACAAATACAAACGGTCTGTATTTTCCTGCGGCAACAAGCAGTTATACGGCTTTCAATTTTAAGTATTTGTTACATACGATTTACTGCAGAGGGCAAGTTGATTTTCAAGATTGCTTACACTAATTTTCCCAGTGCGCAAGCCTTTTACCGAATTACACATAAACACAACACTTATAATCGATAATTTTAAAACCTGTTAAGACATTTATCGCAGCCCTGGACATGCATTTAACAACACTAAACACTGATTATCTCACTGTTTACTACGTTTCAAGAACATAACTTGAGCTGAACAATTATCGAAGTTTCAATCTTAACATAAAGAGAAATTATTTTCTATAATTTTATAGGGCAGCAATACCCAAATAAGCACGACAGTGAAAAGACCGATAACAATTCGAGCTGCTATTGCTGAGAATCTTAAGCACCCAGTCAGGTATTTAAAAATAGTAACTATGTAACGAATTTAATATTCTTTTTAACCAGATACAAAAAAACAACAACTTTTTTCTATATGTTTTGTATTTTTGTAGCATACAGCATAGCATATCAAAATCCCCCTTACTCTTGTCCCCTAATCAGCAGCTGTTGTTTTTGGTCAGCTGGCATGTTACTTAGTGGGTCTTGGCGGCCAAACGCTTATCACGCTCCTCTGAGATGCTGAGCTTCACACCCTTGCCCTTAGGCAGGGAAATATAGGGTTTGTTGCCCTTGCCAATGATGAACACGTTGGTTAAACGAGTGGCAAATACATGCCCCTGCGAATCCTTGATGTGCACAATATCGAAAGATCCGGGATGGCGTTCGCGGTTGACGACGGTACCGACACGTCCCAAATTTCTACCGCCCGTGATCATGCAGAGATTGCCTAAAAAATTAATAACGATGTTAAGATGCTGTTCAAGATATCCATTTGTAATATAATTTGTAATTGCACGTTAAGTTACTGAAATGGCAGACAAAATGCACAAACCAGAGACCGTCGTATCAAAAATTGCTTTTGGCTTTGCTTTTGAACCACGCAACTTGATGGAGTACGTTTTGTGGTCTTCGAACTAGCCACATTGACTAAAACGTAGATAAACTTACCCGAATCGAATTTGATGTAGTCGGTTATCTTGCCAGTGGCAATGTCTACTTGCACAGTATCGTTGGCATGTACCAGAGGATCGGGATAACGAATGGTGCGGCCATCGTGCGTTACCAGGAAAGGCACGCCCTTTGCACCCAATTGTGTCTTGCGCACCTTGCACAGCTTGTACTGCAAAATAAAGAAAAATAATCCAATTAAGTACCCCTCGCTGCTTAAAGTATAAAAATTCTGTTTCACTTTCATTTATATATTTAAAGGTACATTTTTACTTTGATGCATCAAACTTATCAGATTATTTGTAATTGTACGTTTAAGTTACTGAAATGGCTGGTCAAATGCACAGATCAGAGACCGTCGTATCAAAAATTGCTTTGGGCTTAATTTTGAACCACAATCATTGTACTAAAACACAATAAATGGTCTTCGATTGAGCCCACCATATACATTATGTCCTTGCGAATTTATATCTTACCTTGGCCTCCTCAGCGGAAATGCGGTGAATAGTGAAACGGCCCTTTACGTCATAGACAAGCCGGAAAAATTCACCAGTCTTCTCAATGGTGATGACATCTTTAACACAAAATAATAAACAAATCAAATGTTTAAAGCATCATTGTGCCAGGTGGGGTTCGACTTACCCATGAAGCCAGCGGGGTAGGTGGGGTCCGTGCGGACCTTACCGTCAACCTTTATAAGACGCTGCATGACAATCTTTGTCACCTCAGCGCCGTTTAAAGCGTACTTCAGACGATTTCTCAAGAAAATCAATAGCGGCAGGGACTCGCGCAGCTTGTGAGGACCGGTTGAGGGACGTGGGGCAAAAACGCCACCCAATTTGTCCAACATCCATGCCTTCGGTGCGGCTAAACGCTTTAAATGTTTCTTAGGTCCACGAGCCTACAATAAATGCAAATCAATTAATCTATTTTAAGGCAAAGAACTGCTAACACACACAAAACTCGGAATTTTTTAATTTAAACAATCGCACTTTCACATATATGCTCACATATTCAATAATTGCATTGTCTGTAGCGCAATTTTTTTATGTTTCACAGTATTTTATTGTGTTTTGCGCGCCGATGGCGGTGTATTAAAAATTTGTCTCTATTTAAAGCCTTACCATCTCGTACGATACTTTGAAAGAAAAGGAAGTAGTTGCGCTGTCAAAGCATTTGACAGCTAAGCGCAAAGCTGACAGCCTGCGCCAATCAGTGTGACCAAAGGAGAGCAGTGTTGCATGACGTCTACATGTTTTAGTCTGTTAAAACCTGTTTACTCTCGACTTAAAGGCCTGTTTACTCAAGACATAACTTAAGAAAAAATAACTTATCTTAATAAAAAATATCTTAAGGAATAGTTGCATTTACTCTCGATATAAATTAACTTAATAAATCAGTGCGGCAGTGCTGTATAACAATGTAAGCAGTGCTGTTAAACAAAGAAAAATAAACGCGGTATCACATTGACCACAACAGCAGCAAAGTTTTTTAATAATGTATAAAAAAACAGCAGTAGCCTTTGCAATGTACATGAACATTGTATCATTATACAAAAAGCAGGAAGAAGAAAAAAAGAGGAAGCGGCGTTGGGCAGTTCGTCCCATAAATCGAAACCAGGCATACCAGTGGGTATTATTAACTTATGATCATCCATTTTGAATTAGATGTTTAATTGTTAAACGTTGTTGACTAACGTTTTGCAAGACTGTTTTCAAACAGCTGTTCGTAAATCAACACTGTTCGACGTAAGAAAATTAAGTTAAGGCCTGTTTACTCAAGACATAACTTAAGAAAAAATAACTTAAGAGTCAGCTGACTCAATCTACCTTGTGGCTCTCAATGTTAGCGTTTACTCTCAACATAAAATAACTTATCTTAATTTTGAACCTGCAGGTTGCAGAAATAACTTAATTTTCTTACGTCGAACAGTGTTGATTTACGAACAGCTGTTTGAAAACAGTCTTGCAAAACGTTAGTCAACAACGTTTAACAATTAAACATCTAATTCAAAATGGATGATCATAAGTTAATAATACCCACTGGTATGCCTGGTTTCGATTTATGGGACGAACTGCCCAACGCCGCTTCCTCTTTTTTTCTTCTTCCTGCTTTTTGTATAATGATACAATGTTCATGTACATTGCAAAGGCTACTGCTGTTTTTTTATCCATTATTAAAAAACTTTGCTGCTGTTGTGGTCAATGTGATACCGCGTTTATTTTTCTTTGTTTAACAGCACTGCTTACATTGTTATACAGCACTGCCGCACTGATTTATTAAGTTAATTTATATCGAGAGTAAATGCAACTATTCCTTAAGATATTTTTTATTAAGATAAGTTATTTTTTCTTAAGTTATGTCTTGAGTAAACAGGCCTTTATTTCTGCAACCTGCAGGTTCAAAATTAAGATAAGTTATTTTATGTTGAGAGTAAACGCTAACATTGAGAGCCACAAGGTAGATTGAGTCAGCTGACTCTTAAGTTATTTTTTCTTAAGTTATGTCTTGAGTAAACAGGCCTTAACTGATATCAAAAGTCAGCTGACTGGGCTCAGTTACACGAACTGAACTTGAATTGAACGGGAGATTGTAATTGAAAATCAAGCATGTGTGTCAAATTAGCAACGGTTCGCCAGCAACGATTTTTGGAACTTTGTTCATGAGTCGGAACCACGTATGATCATTGGCATTGTTATATATATTTTATAAAGACTAACAAAAATTATTTTTATAATGGCGGCAATTATTTGTGCTTATGCATAGGTATGGTATATATTTATTGAAATATATACACAAATGCAAATATCTCAAGGACGTGCTGTTTAATTTTCTTCATTTAAACGGCAAAAGAATGAGAAAAATATGCCCCGTATCCCTTACTACCGTGCAACTGACGTCTAGAAAAAATATATATAAAAGTTAGCAACGATTTTTATTTTTGAGTAAAATAATGCCATCTAGTTACATACATGGTTGCACGTTTCGTTCGCTGAAATCGTCATGAAATACATAACGCTATTTACATAGCAAATGCGCGGTAAATGGTTTAAGAATGTTAGAATAATGTTATTTATACATGATTTTTGTTAATATAAGGTAATTTTAATTGAATAATGTCAATATATTGAAATAATTTTTGTTAGTCCGGCAGCGTTTGTTTGCAATTTCATACATAAAATGTACCGGTTAGCTTTCCGCAGTGAACCAGCGCCATATCAGTCAGCTTTCTGCTGGACAACTGTTCTGTTCATGCACGAGCTACCAGCTCGATAGACTTTTTACAAAGTTCCAAAAATCGTTGCTGGCGAACCGTTGCTAATTTGACACACATAAGCGATTACTCAACGCGAACTTAACTTGAACCTTAAAATGAACATTAACATGAAATTGAACCGATAACCTGGAACAATTACTTATCGAACAGCTGTTTGCCGTTGACAACCATAAAGTTGAGCCTGTTTAAGAAATTATATACAGCTGCCACGCACACATTTGAAAGTGCTGCATACATAAACACACACAGTAAAATTTCAGTTCTCAATTGCTGGTTATAAATACTCTTTAACGCTTCTTATTCTAGGACACTAGCCAACAGTTATGCAAAGTTTTACTCAAATTCCGAAAGTTTATTCAGATGTGCATTTGTCGGTTGCCGCTAACACAGAAAAAGGAAAAATATCAGAAATAACAAAAATCTCGGCAAGCAGGCGCAGCAAGAAATATATGTATCAAGCACTTGCATACAAATACCTACAAATATTTACCGTTCTTGGTTGTCATACGAAAGACGACGAGCGCAAATGCAAATGAAACAAAAACGTCTGCAAATGCTATTCGCTTCCGCGCTCGCTCATACTTTCTAGAGCGAAGGCAAAACCAAGAGAAGTTCCCAAGTGCGGAAACTTGAGACGCAAATGTATTATAATATTAAAAAGTCTGTGGTAGTTTAAACTTAATATGAACTTTGAGCAATTGATTTGCAAAACTTGAGATTCTTTAATATCATTTCTGTTTTATATGTTTTTTTATATTTTGGCAATTATAATCAATAAAGCAAGTGGTATATATTTGAATAAACCAACATTTTAAGCAACGTACTTTGTATTTAAATACTTTAAATAGACGATACAAATTATATTTCTAAGTTTTAATTGACAATTATAAGATATTAACACAAAGGGTACTTTTAGATCAGGCAGGTCACATTATATAAAAAAACCAGTGCAGTTCTGTTTTGTTATTGTTCTATGAAGAACAGCAGCACACAATAAAACAAACATACAACAAAGTACATTGTACATACATACATATGTACATATGTAAATGCAGGCGCGCGAAACTTTTTGGTGGATTGGTGCGATATATTCTCCGTGTGTGAGTGTGTGTGCTCGTGCATAGCAAAATATAAACGTTTGCCATTTTGTCCGTGATTCTAAATAATTGAAGCAGCCTCAAGGCCCAGTAACTCGAACTTGACTTAAACTTAATTTGAATTGAACGTGACCGTGAATTGGTGTATGAAAACCAATCGATTACCCAAACGTGAACTAGACTTGAACCTAAATATGAACATGAGCATGAAAATGAACCGAATACCAAGAACATTGAATTATCGAACAGCTGTTTGTCGTTGTTTTGAGATTATCACAATTGCGCACGAATTTCTGTTTTCAAAAGAAAATAATCAAATAATTGAGTATGGATGATATGGTTAATATATATTACATGTACTAAGTAAAAAACGGTTTAATAAGCATGGAAATGCGGGAAATGCGAAAGCGGCGTTGGGCAGTTCGGCCAATGAATACGGATTGGAATGTCGCTGATTATTACAGAAAAACCTTCAGCAAAATCAAGAATTTAGATGATTCTCAATTTTACCTGCACAATAGAAAGTCCAAACCACTGTTTAAACTGTTGCTAACGTTGTTGGGCAGTTCGTTAGCTTGTCTTTGCCGGATCCTTAAATTGTTTGCTAGCTTTATAGAATCAAAAATCATTTGCACCAACCAAATACGTTTAAGCTCGTCCATTTTAAATCAGCTGTTTAATGTAATTGGATCGTAACTTGAACTGATATATGAACTGGAACTAAAAATTCTGTTTTCTGCAGGTTTCCAATTTAGTTCAATGCAGTTCGAGTTTTGGGTAACCAGCAGTGTTTTACGTTTAGTTGAAGTGATCAGCTGGTTTCTAAATTCTAATTCAATTCAGTTCAAGTTCGGGTAAGTGGGCCTTGACTATCCCAAGTTTAGTCAAAATTGAGTTTCTCAATGTTCGTTTAGGGCTTAGCGAGCGATAAATTTAACTGAGAACTGAGTGCCGGCTAACATTTATGCTCCGTTAAAAGGTCGATTTTAACATCGCTAAAACCCTCGTTAGTCAACCAGCTAACTCAAGCCGACCCTTGCATTGTATTTACATTATTATTATCCAAAATATTTTGATTTGACTCCACAAGAACATCAATTACATGCTCCTCAGCAACCGAAACTTTTTTCCCACGTTGCCGTTTATATTTTTTAACCGGGCTCAATAAATTTAATGTTTTAAGCATTTTGTACGAATTTGGCAATCACAAAACAAAAATAATACCATACCAAACAGCTGATTTCCTCGTAAAGTTGGCAGCACTATTAATGCGATAGTACCTGAACAAATAAGGTAAACTTTGCATTGAGAAAAGCAAACTGATTTAACAAGATTAGTAATGTTATGCCGAGATTAACTAACTGGAAAAACCGGCCCTAAAATGGATTGCATCAATGAGAACAAGTAGAAACGTCGGACGCAAACGGTATATTCGATACAATTAGTAAAACCGATAAAAAGAGACCTTATTTCAATGGGGTGTGGATACGGCAGGATGTAAGCTGCCTAAAAGATTGTCTGATGCAGATGGGGATGCCAAAAAGCTATCTTCTAACTCTAGGTCAAAGTTTGGGTGGGTAAAGGGATGCTGGGGGCTTAGAATCCAAAGTTTTTATGCAGATCTTTGTAAGATGCCAATTGATATCATCCTACCAAACTTAGTGACTCTATCTTAAAGTTTGTAATAGTAATAGTAATAAAACTGATTAAAAGAGACGTGATTGCAAAGGGGTGCGGATTCGGTAAAGGTGTACGCTGCATCAAAGGTTGTCTGATTCTGATGGGTAAGGCAGAAACCTATCTTCCTTGCAAAATTGGTAACTCTTGCTCAAAAGTTGTAAAATATTAGGAAAGGGTGCTGGGGGTGGTATGGGAAGCGCGGCATCTAAAGTTTTTATGCAGATCTTTGTGGGATGTCAATTGATATCTTCCTACCACATTTGGTGACTCTAGCTTTGTTTGTAGCTTTGTAGTTGTTTAAGGTAGGAAAGGTGGTCTGGGGCGGTATGGAATGGGGTGGCATCCAAATTTTTTGGGTTTCTTTATTACACATGTTGGCACCAAATTTGGAGACTCCAGCTCAATCACGCATTTCCGTTTTAAGTGGAGCGTTGGGGCGGCTAGGGCAGTATGGATGGGCGTGGCGTCCAAAGTTTATATCAATTTAACTATTATCCCCATTTGTGGTAGTTCTAGATGTACGGGCGTGCGAAATAGGAGGATTTATCGAGTCTGAGCTATCGGATCTATTGATTTGCCAGCCCCCCAGTAATCGTAGAACCCCAATATTGACACGTAAATTTACTATGCCATAGATAAAGACATTTGCAAAGTTTCAAGTCTCTAGCTTAAAGGGTGTGGAACAAAGACGGACAAAAGGACAGACACCATTACGGACATTGCACAAACCCAATGTACTCTTCACCTTCGGTATCGAGTATAAAACTAGTCCTTGTACAAATATATAATAATAGTCAATAAAAAAACTCAAATATTTAATTTAATAAGTATATAGATAACTAGCTGCCCGGCAAACTTCGTTCTGCCTCAAAACAGAGTTTTCCTAGCTATTCAAAAGGCTTCAATTTTTTGTTGACTTTCACTGTTATGACGATGTTTAATTTTCAATTTAATAGTTGTTTGCTTTAATGCTAGCTGACCCGGCAAACGTAGTTTTGCCAAACATTTGATTTCTGACTTTTAAAAAAAAACTTTATCTCTCAGCTCAGTAGAATAAACAATATTCGTTGTGTGTCCGTTTTTAGCCAATACAAACTAGATATGGGCATGGGCCGTGCCTGTGCCGTGCCTTTTATAAAATTTTCGTGTTGGGCCCCTTCCAAAAAAATTGCCGTGTTTTACCATGTCAAAGTCTAGAGGCACGGTAGGCACGGAAGGCACGGTAGGCACGGTAGGCACGGAAGGCACGGAAAGCACGGTAGGCACGGAAAGCACGGTACAGGAAGAACCAATGTCAATATTTTTAATTTAGGTATGACTGTATATATAAGTTGACCTAGTTTTATCGCTTGTTTGTCAGCTTGAGCTGTAGGATTTATCGATATATCGCAAAGCTTTGCGACACCTTTAGTGTCGATAGCTTTATTGATGCAACCACTTCATCAGCAACATGATGGAATAACATAAGGTGGTCCCGTCGGCAACCGAAGTTTTACGAAGTATCCACTTATTTCAGTGCATGATGGAATAACATAAGGTGGTCCCGTCGGCAACAGCCATCCACTTATTATATGCTTGCATCATGTGCGAGTGAAATGAACAAAGTATACTGAGTGTCGTATTGAGTGTGAGTGAGGCGGCACTGTGATTGTCGATTAACCCTTAGCATGTCCGTAGGGTTTGAATATGACATTTATAATAAAAGACGAGAAATATTTTTAAAGTTTAATTTGTAATAGTTTTGAATTACCAATCAAACGCTGTTTTTGATTCTTTATGGAAATGTTGTGGTTTAGGTACTTAATTTAAAAATATATACTTTACAGAAAAATTTGCAATATTTCATATTAATAAGTGTGCGCTTAAGGGCTAATCAACAAGAAAAAAAATCGTCCAAACACAACCTTTCTCTTCAACAAGCAAACGTGCACTGAAATAAGTGGATACTTCGTAAAACTACACCTGCCGACGGGACTACCTTATGTTATTCCATCATGTTTATCGGTTCAGAAACACCAGAGATATCGAAGATTAAAGTTTGGTCTCATGTACACACAGGCAATGATTGTACAGGCCTGTTGTCACATACAACGTAAACCGAAACCGAATTTAGCACATTTGCGACTGCGACCTAAACTGCCAAAAATCGTTATTTTTCTATTGCTAGCAACCGATACCGAATTAGGTACATTAGCAACCGAAACAAGTTTTTTTGACTTTATTCGGTTGCTGCCAACCGACGAACAGCTGTTTTTTACAAACGCAGCCAACTTAACGCTGGTCATTTCTTTATGTTTTCCAAGTGTATTCGGTTGCAGTTTCGGTTTCGGTTTCCGTTGTATGTAACAACAAGCCGTAAGCGTTAAGTACATGGTTCAGGGTATCTCTTACTTAAAAAACCAAAAAAAAATTGGGTAAAACAATTTTTTTATCAAAAGCGCCCGTTTTAGACCGTGCCGTGCCGTGGTCATATAAAAAATTCCGTGTTGGGCCTCATATTTTACCAGCCGTGCTTTGTCCGTGCCGTGCCTCAAAAAGGAGGCCCACGCCCATTTCTAATACAAACAAACGGGATGGGTTTCCCACGCCAGAACATGTCAAATATAGTTGTCCATGGGAAAAGCACGGTGTTTCCAAATTTAATCTACATACAAACAATGTCTGTCTTTGTGACTTATTGATCGTCATGGCGAATTCTATTCTAATTGGGAATTGAGTTCGTTTGAATACAATTGGCACATCTGTATCTGGGATTCCTGGCAGCAATACATTTTCGCCTTGATATGATTAATGACTAATCGTGCACCATTACAGTTAGTTGCACCTTTCCTGACGCGCAACACATCCCTGCTGTCTCATTTTTATACCCTGAACCCATAAAATGGGTAAAACAGGGTATAATGGTTTTGTGCCAAACTATGTAACAGGCAGAAGGAAGCATCTCCGACCACATTAAGCATATAAACTCTTGATCAGCATCAATAGCCGAGTCCATATGACCATGTCCGTCTGTCAGGACAAGTTAGTTTCGAATTATCGATAACTATTCTGGTTTCCGATATACACATGGAATCGATTACATGGGGGTTGAAAAAATGCATAACGATAGAGTTTTACTCAAAACTTTGTCCAAATCGGCTAAGAAACATCGGAGATATCGTAAAGTTAAGTCAGTTTTAAGTTTTGTTTAAATTGAACATTATTTGAGGCATACTTTTAGGGCGCATGGAGTAAAATAATTATTGCAACGTTGCCGTTTATATTTTTTACTGGGCTCAATAAAATAAAGCATTTGTTACTGTAAACTCTCTATTTATTCGTAAAATGATTAAAGATTATATTTATAATAAATGTTTCCTTTCTTGGTTTCACGCAATTGCGTGCGCTTGACATCAGGGGAACCGGATAAGAGAGCGAGATCAGATAAGTGTGGCCAAACCACACTTAACACTTAAAAACTTAACACTTAAAACTAACATCGGTACTCAAATACTATCTTACAATATCTCGATACACTAACATAAAATAGGCAGGTTTAACATAAATACAATAACATAAATACTTTACAACTCGGCCGTCCTGATAACGGAATCGACCTCGATTCCACGTTCAAGGCTCAAGGCCATACCAGATGGTGGGTATTGCCTGCGGTCAGACGTCAAAAGCACACTTTTCATCAGGAGTAAGCCACAATTTTAATTTTGATGACTCCAGCACACCGTCATACGGAAGTTGTGTGAGCTGGGAGCCTTCGACATCCCGGATGGCATACCGATCATTCGGAAAATCTTATGGATGACAT